>PPOL03000031.1:0-110065 GCA_003708905.3 Monosporozyma siamensis
AGCGTAGTGGGTGTACACTCTATAGTTTGTAAGTTATTCCGTCTGGAGAGGGTGATTGGTTGGAATTTAAAAAAAAAGTGTGTGTACGGCGGGGTTAAGACTAACCCCGGATATATGGTTTTACTTAGGATTATTTTGCCCTAATATATTCCCGTAGGCCTGGAAACCCGGCGCTTCCACAGCCCCTTTCAACCCTACGTTTTGAGAATTTTTTGGAATTTCCAAATCCGGGTAACACCCGCTTCGTTTTTATTCCAAATATTAAAATCATATACAAAATATATCTTCAATATTTATATCCATTTCCCACCAGATACCCCCCCCCCCCATCCATCGCCCAATTCAATCATGGGGTCCTCTTTAAAATCTTTCATTAAAGATATTAGAAATGCCAAAACCTTGGCTGATCAAAGAACCATTATCACTAAACAATCTGCCAAGATTAGAACAAAATTAAGAGATGATCATTTACCATTCAGTAAGAGACGTATTAATATACAAAAATTATTATATTTATACATTTTAGGTGAACCAACCCATTTTGCACAAGTCGAGTGTATTAACCTAATTGCATCGGATCAATTTGTCGATAAAAGATTGGGCTATTTAGCTACTATGTTATTATTAGATGAAAAACAAGATCTTTTAACTCTATTGACTAATTTATTAAATAATGATTTACATCATCCAAATAAATTCATCGTTTCATTAGCTTTATCTACATTGGGTTCGTTAAGTTCCTATGACTTGGCAAGAGATTTATACCCTGACGTGATTAATTTATTAGAAAATTCATCAGATCCATTTATCTTATCAAAGGCTTTACAATGTTTAGCTAAATTAATCATTAAGGATTCGGATTTTAATATATTGGAAATTTTACCCATTGAATTAATTCATACTAAATTTTTATCAGATGTCGCGTCGTCAACTTTATTAACTCATTCAGTGTGGTTAGGTATTTGTAAATTATTACAATCTATTGTTATTTTGTTATTAAATACAAATTTTGATTCATTGGATTCAATTGATTTTATTATTCCAATAAGAGAAAATTTTATCTTATTATTACCAAATTTATTAAATCAATTATCATCTCTAAATAACAAAAAAATTGAATCAAATTATGATATTCAAGGTATTAAAGATCCATTCTTACAAGTAGAAATTATAATCACTTTAAAATGGCTATTTAAACTTTCTTCTTCTAAGACACAACAATTTAATAACATTAATGAAAAATATGGTAATAAATTTATGGACATTTTAACTCAATTAATTAATAATACTTCAATTAACCTAAATAAAAATCCAACTAATGCTATCTTATATGAAGTGACAAGAACTATTTTTGAATTGGAATTAAATCAATCTTTAAGATTGTTAGGGGTTAACATTTTGGCAAATTTCTTAAAACCTATTACACCAACCAACACTTCCACCAATTCAAAGAAGTCTAAGACAAATAGTAACAACAATAATAATATTAAATATGTGGCATTGAATACTTTAATTCGTGTCGTTCAACAAGAACCTAATGCAATCGCCAAATATAGAAAATTCATCTCACATTGTTTATATGATCCAGATATTTCAATTAAATTTAGATCTTTAGAATTAACCTTTGCCATCTTAAATGAAAATAATTTATTAGATTCCATCTCTGAATTAATCAAATTTTTAAAAGAAATTTCATCAAATAATGATACTCATGGTTATGTCTATATGGATATGGATGAATCTAAAGATTTAATTAATTATACTGTGGATAATTTAATCAAAAGATTCGATTTATATAATACTACAAATCAAGAAGGTATAAAATTAGAAAATTTATTTGAAATTTTAAAATTGACAGGAAATATTATCTCAATTGATAAATTAAATGAATTTTTAATCATTATTAATAACATCAACGATTGGAAAATTAAAATTAATTGCCTAGTGAATGATATCGTAACTAATATGGAACAGGGGAAAATTCCTATTAAAAACATTTGTTGGAATTTAATTATGATTTGGTCCATTGGTGAATATGGTGATTCCATAATTTCACAATCCGGGAATAAGATCACTTCCACTCAATTAGTTAATTATCTATCTCAATTGAATAACATATATTCAAACACATCAAAATCTACCTCCACAAACACCGATCACATTACAATGATTCAATATATATTGACTAGTTGTTTAAAATTATCAGCCAGATTAAATTCTAATGATTTACAAAGTATTGAAACATTAAGACAAATTATATTAAATCATCAAAGGGATTCAAATTTAATGTTACAATTGAAAAGTAATCAATACGAAATGATTTTTAATCAACCTGAAAAGGTTAAAAAATTAATGTTAGAATGTATGCCTAAATTTATTAAACAAAATGAATCTGTAACACAAGAAATTTCACCAAAGATTAATAATACCACTAGTAAGAACGATATTTTATTAGATTTATTAAGTGATGTAGTGGATCAACCAACTTCTACCACCTCTGTAAAGAAGGAAGTTCCCGCCGTAACCATACCACAAGATAACACAGATTTAATTTTTAATAATAAATTAATTGAAGTATATTGTCACACTATTGAGATTCAACCAGGTAATGCTCATTTAGAATTATATTTTAAATTATTATCTGTTCCATTTACACAATTACATTCATTATGCGCTGTCCCCAAGCAACAAAAATTGACCCTGGGACAAATTCAACCAAAGCATGAAAATATTAATGTTGATGATATTGTCAAACAATCATTAAAAATTGTCGGTACGGGGAAATTAAAATTAAGAATTAAATTAAATATTATGGATTCAAATAATAATAATGAACCACAACAGATTCAATTTGATCATAAATTTAATGAAACTATATGAAACTATGTGTAATGTTAACTATATATATTTTAAGTAATAGAGTCAATATAAAAAAAACAGTAGCATAGAAAGATGAGAACACATTAACTCAGTTATGATGTTGATGTCTTGTAGCACCAGTGGCTCTAGCTGTATTATTAACAGCATGTCTAATGTCATTGTCACCCTTAGAAGCAACTTGTGGAGCACTATCTTTATTAGCAATGACAATCAATTTCTTTAATAAAGTGTCATAACCAGGTTCAATTAATCTAGAGTAAACCCACTGACAACCACCTGTGGATGGAACACTAATATATAATAAAAATACAATCTTTAAGACCCAATAAAATGGAATTAAATATAAGATTGTACTTGACCAAAATTCAATAATGTTTAAAAATCCAAAGATAATCCAATAAGATAACCAAAATTGATCATCACTATGATCACCATGAGTCTTTAAGGCTTTAATTGAATTAATTGTGGGGATAATGAAACCAATAAAATTGGATAAGATTTGTCCCATACCACCAACATTTAAGAATGTTAATAATAAATAAATGACTACTGAAGAAGAAGTCCAATATGATCTAGGGACTTTAGTCTTTGATTCCAAGTCTTGGAATAATTTGAATTGACCTAAATTCTGAATATATATAACCCTTTTGTGTTAGTAAAGAAGAGGAAACTACGGAACGAGAAGGATAAAACCAACCTTATTTTAACATACTTGGTCCAGATGTTGGATGTGAGATTGAGCAATATTAGCAAAACTTGACATTGTGGATTGATATAGCTGTTCTAATACAGTGTAATGTGCTAAAACAGTTGAGTTAAAGTTGATTTAAAAGTAGTTGTTGTTGCAATAAGAATTACCTTTAAAGGATCAATAATTTTTCACTGAAAAATTCTTTAAAAACGACTATAAGTTATATAAGAGAGAAATATGTAAGATCAATTAGTAATATAACCATCCAAGGGCCAAGATAATGATGGCAATGAACAACATTGTGGAAGGAGACACTTTGGAGTTCAAATCTTGTTGTTCTGACAACATTGGAGGTTCCAGTTTGACCGGTTCCTTCTGGACAGGTTCTTCTTTCTTCTCTGGTTCTTGCTCCTTTAGTTGTGGGACAGGTGGTTCAGGTTCTTGTTTAGTATCTTGTACTAGCTCTTGTGCTGGCTCTTGTGCTGGGGCAAGAGGTTGTGGATCATAAACGACTCTGATCTTCTTCTGGATTGCTTGAGACTTGAATTCTGCCTCTAAATCGTTCCAAACATCAGATACGCTGTGCCCTGAGTCTATATCATATGGAGCAGGTAAGACAATTACAAGGAACTTATCCTTGCACTTGTAATCTTGTGGTTCTTCGGATAACCCCAAGAATATCACAGAGACTTTAACAGTCTCCCCTGGCTTGATAATGGCTGCATTGGGTCTCACACAATACAGTTTGGGAGCTGTAGTCTTCACTTTAAATGCTTTTACATCATCTGTTTGATTGTGGATGGTGATGTAATTTGTAGACGTTTCAGTCAATGGACCTGTAAATAAGTAATGTATGATGTTGTTAGTATAAATTTCCCATCGTAACTGCTCCTCAAGGACGAAGTAACATACTGTGATATTCCAGGACGTTTGGTTCAATGACCACCGACATCTCTTGCTGATATTAATGTGAATTTGTCGTGGTAACCGCGGTGCAGAACGGTTTGTTTTGGTGTTATTTGTTTGTTGTGATTTGATCTTTAAATTTATTGCAATTTCTGGAATTTTTCACTTGCTGTAAGGAACACTTTATTACGTATTTTAAAGCAACCAACAACTCTACTTTCTACACAGACAATTAACATAACAAACTGTGCTAATCGGTTGATAATATATTGGTAGATAGTTAATTAAAATATTTACTATGGCTGCTACAAAAAAATCTGGTATTATCACTCTGCTTCACACCGCTTGCGGCGCTGGGATACTGGCAATGCCGTTTGCCTTTAAACCATTTGGTCTAATATGTGGTGTATTAATAATAACATTCTGTGGTCTTTGTGCTCTCTTGGGGCTGCTGCTACAAGCTAGAGTCGTAAAATATATCCCACAGGGTTCAAATTCTTCCTTTTTTGTCCTGGCAAACCAAATTAATCCAAATTTAAGTGTCATATTCGACATTGCCATTGCTATTAAATGTTTTGGTGTGGGTGTGTCTTATCTAATTGTCATTGGTGACTTGATGCCACAAATATTTGGTGTTTTCACGGATAACCATTGGTTGTTAAATAGAAATATTCATTTAACATTAATTATGTTATGTCTTATTACACCATTATGTTTTATGAAAAAATTAAATTCTTTAAGATACGCATCCATGATTGCAATCTCATCCGTTGTATATCTTTGTGTTTTAGTCATTATTCATTTTTTGTTCCCTTCCAAGGAGATTGATGATTTGAAAGGTGAAATCTCATGGTGGTTTCCCACAGATGAACCATCTCCATTATCTACATTACCTATTTTCATCTTTGCTTATACTTGTCATCATAATATGTTTTCTGTCATTAATGAACAGGCAATCTCACAATTCCGTCACACTAAATATATAGCCATTTATTCCATTATATTGGCATACACTTTATATATTATAATTGGGTGTTCAGGGTATTTAACCTTTGGTGATAATATCATCGGGAACATTATTATGCTATATCCAAATAGTGCGTCTAGTACAATAGGTAGAGTTGCCATTGTATTGTTGGTTATGTTAGCATTCCCATTACAATGTCATCCAGCAAGAGCCTCATTACATCACATTATCCATTTTATTGAATTGAAATTACAAAGGGAAGACAAGGATAACAGTGACACTGCACCAGTTACACTGCTGACACAAGTTTCTGCCTCAGAAGACGATACTTTATTAGCAGAAGAATTAATTGAAGAAAACTCACCAAAACAGCCAGAAATAATACCTTTAAAAGGTATTCGTTTCATTATCATAACGACAGTAATCTTATTTGCCTCCTATCTCTTAGCCATTGAAGTCCATTCGTTGGCATTTATGCTATCTATAGTTGGTGCCACCGGTTCTACATCAATTTCATTTATTTTACCTGGTATATTCGGTTATAAATTAATTGGATCGGAATATATTGATCCAATAGGAGATGGTGAACCAATACCCAAGAGAACAAAAACTTTCAAAATCCTGGGACTTTGTTTATCTATTTGGGGTGTAATTGTCATGATAACATCTTTAACTGCTACATTAGTAGTAGGTCCATCTCATTGATCATATGCTCATTTTTTTTATATACAACTAAAAAAAATAATCTCTCTACAAATAAAAATTCTTTTAATAATATTAGTACTTATGCTCTCTCTATCTCTTTCATTTATTTCATATCCGTGACTTCTAGTAGAATGGGGACCAACCACAGAAAATAACTGCTAAATTGGTCTCATCTGTGGCTTGCTGTATTAATTCTTGTACTGTAGCCTCTACACTTAATCCATGAGCAACTAATTTCTCTTCAACACTTTTCAAAGCTCTTGTAGCCTCCATATTATCATCACTATCATTAATAAAACCATTATCTTTTATTGTGGATATAGTTGAAACCTGTCTATTACTTGAATTTATTATTTGTCCACTCATTAAATCACCATCTGTATCTTCAAATTCTAATAGATGTCTATGTTTCTTAACTGGTGACATAACCCAAGAATACAAAGGATCCCATTTTAAAATATTTAAAACACACATCACTTTATCACTATTATTTCTTAATACAGAATAAACTTTTTCACAATTTGCTCTAAATAATCCATTAACACCAGTGACACCAAATCCGTCAACCAGCTCTCTAGTAAGTCTAAACGGAACCAATTCAGGAATTGAAAGTAAACGTCCTTGGTCAAAGGCAATACCTAAATCAATATGAATAATTTCACCTGTAGAAGAATCCAAAAGAAGATTATTCAAATGTCTATCACCCAATCCTAACATATGTCCAATTATAGACGAAGTGGCAACAGATTTAATATACATCTTCTTAGATTTATACCAACTATTGGGATCCAT
The DNA here is from genome assembly GCA_003708905.3 of Monosporozyma siamensis. Lineage (NCBI taxonomy): Eukaryota > Fungi > Ascomycota > Saccharomycetes > Saccharomycetales > Saccharomycetaceae > Monosporozyma > Monosporozyma siamensis. The sequence goes on from PPOL03000031.1 coordinate 6,942, forward strand.
AAATGATTTAAAAAAGAAATTGTGCAGTTGAGGTTTAATCTGTTTAGTAATTGATAAATACTTTTTTAGTCTTTCTTCACTAGATTCATTCTGTACCGATTTCATCATCCTTCTTGCATCTGTTAATTGAATTGAATCACTTACATGTAAATCCGTTAAAATCTTATGAAGTGGGATAGAATTGGCTACAAATTGAATCAAACCTGCTTTGGGTCCCAATGGAATGACTCCGTAGGTTCTAATCTTAAGATCATTATTAATTAACGTTTTATCCTTTCCTAAAATTTGATTAACTTGTTGAAAAACTTGCTCCATAATAGCATCTTGCCTTAAATCATCATTACTACCCTTAAATAAAACTTTATGACAAGTCCCATCAGAAAGTCTAAAAGTGACAATTTTAGGTAAAGATATACCAGTTGAGGATATTTCTACTTTATCTTCAACTTTGACAATATAAGGTCTTTCAGACTTACAACTTTCAGGCTTATATGAATTAACAGGAAGTACCGGAAGAGGAAGGTGATAATATGGTAATTCATTCAACCAATATTGACCAATCTTTAATGAATCAAGGGCTATCTGCTTTGTTTTGGCGGGATATTTTTCCTTGGCTAATTCCACTGCCTTATGAGAAAACTCTAAAGGACATCTAATGTGTTTCTGGAAGAATTCTGCAGTTGTTACCTTTTTAACTTTAGATAAAACCTCTTTAGCTGTCATAACTTTTTGATTTAAATTTTTATCATTCTTAACCATATTATCCTCATATAATAAAATACTGATTAGTGCATAAACAGATTCATACGGTACCTCACTAACTAGTTTAATCATGATTTTCACCAAAAGCTTCTGAAAATAGCTTCTGTCGTAATTTAACTTGGAAGAAATTTGATTAATCCAAGGTAAAAATTTCCAACTGGGAATATTACTCATATCCTTGGTTATCTTCTTATTTAAATCATTATTGGCATCATTTTCAAACCATAATTCACAAAGTTTATCAATTACGTCACCATCGTAATCATCTGTTAAAGTTAAAATTTTTATGTAGGAATTCAAAGCGTAATAGAGATATGATTCCCTTCTTTTAACTAGTGATTCCAAATTGGCACTATCTCTATTCATTTGGAGTTTCACTCTATTCAATCTACTCCTTGCTTCACTCCTATCATGGGTTGGAAGCTTGACATTCTCATAAATACTTTGAAGATCAGCTGCCTCTTTGCTATCGACCCGGTTTCGTTGAAAAAGGTCTTCTATTTCACGACTAGTATTTATTTTACGTATTTGTTGACTTAGAAAGTTTGCAACAACATAAAGGTAGTTGGAATTGACGCTTGAATTTTGGAACTTGCTAATATACTGATCGAAAATAGTAGGGCCAGACTCTAATCTTAATTCTGACAACCACAAAACTAATTTGGTTCTCACGTCATCTGTAGATGTAAATAATAATTCAGTTCTATCAAAAGGCAATGCTCTATCAGCACTTGCCATATTATTTGGTACAGAGGATGTTCGTAACATATTCACAGCTGCCTTCTTCTCACCACATTCCCATAAAGTACTAGCGACAATGTAATTATGGGTATACTCAATATGAGGGGTAAGATCAGTAGTGAGATGCGTTTTTATAGTCTTTACCAAGCAATCCAAAATGAAACAGTTACGAAGGGCATATTGAGGTGATCTATTCGAAAGTGATAGTTTAATATGAGATATCACTAGAGCTGCAGAGTAAACATTCGAGTCATTAATATCAAGAGAAGATCTAATTTCAGGATTATTGAGGAGAACCTGTAAAAAGCCAAATCTACCATCTAAATTAACGACCTGAGAACTAAAATCCGCCAAGGAAGCTTCCTTTGTTCTAAAATACATTTTGTTCAAAACAGTCATAACATTTTTATTGCTTTGAGCGCAAGAACTAATGTCTTTTAATCTGACAAACTCTCCAAGCATCGAAATCCACTCTTCTTCTGTTTTGAAAGAAGAATAATTCTCCACGGTTTGCTCCATACAGTCGGTCAAAATTTTCTCAATACTTGTGGAGCCCTCTCGGACTCTTTTAATTGCTGTGTATAAACCTGTTGATTTACTAACAATTTTTGCTGGTACAGGCAACTTCCATTCTGATAGTTGTAGATCCCAACAATACGGATCACCACCACCTTTCTGCATTTTAGAGAGGAATTTACTGATGTTGTTGTAACCATTTTTATTTGCAGATTCTATCAATAATTCCATATTTCTGGAACTATAATCTGCATCAAGCTTTGCGTTATTAAACATAAACGCCTTTGCCGCATCAGTTTTCCAATTGTTCACCTGCAGTAAATTCTCGGACAGCGTTTTAGCAACAGGTAGACCTAGAACGAAATCTTTATCATCCAAATTTTCATAAATGGCTTGAAGTAGAGTAGATTTACCAAACTCACCCTTTTCCATATTAACTTCTTCAAATATTAGAAGAGCTAAATTATACATGCCACTAGTGACGTAGTTGGCGCAAATTGAAGATAAGTCTAACCTTAGATAAAGTCTCGAAAATTGCTTGTTTCCATTAAGATGACCGTACCTCAAAAGTAGAAAAAGGTGTTGCAAAAGAGCCAATTTCTTTCTGCCATCTTTAGTATTAATAAGTCGGTCCAATTCACCCAACATCATCGGAATCAAGAGCGTACATTCTTTGGAAGCAGAATACATATACAATCCAACCAGTTCAATAAAGATGTGAGTCGTAAACAGTGTAGAGCTTTCTGACAAAAGAGTGAGAACACTAAAATATGGATATTCTACTCTTAAAGTTGTAACAAATGAATTTACTAAACCTTTAAGCCAATCCCCATAGGATAGCTCAGGTTTAAAATACATCTCCCTCAAATAGCTATCAAGATCTGTAGCTTTAATCTTATGTTTTGTAATAAAATCAAAAATACTCTTGTGGATATTACAGGTTATGGGCAAATATTTGCTAGCTTGCTCGTGGTCTAACAAATGTGTTGTAGTATCATCTTTTGACAAAGTGAGAAAATGACCTATAATAGCTATACATAAGAAACGGTCGGTGCTAGTCTTGGTGACCCACTCGTCCTCATAGTAAGACAAAAGAGCACGGATGATATTATTGGTATAACTGGGGAAAGTAGAGACCTCTAACAATCTTGCTTCAAGTCCTTCTACTTCTGATGATTCAGATATATTACATTCTGAGAGTGGGGCAACCGAGTATGAAAGCCAGACTTTGTATTGGGGGGTAATATACTCTTGAGGAAATCTTATCTGAATGAGACTTTTCATTTGAACAACGGAGAGGACCGAACCTTTCAGCAAAGAATTTGATTCATAGTTACCCAACAAAACAGATATAAGAGATAACACCTCTTTAGAACATTTAATATCAAGTACCTGCTTAATAAAGTCGAAAGATTTTACTGAACTTTCACTACAAGTTAATAATTCAATACAAACCTTCCAAAAGTCACCACAAGGGTATTTCTCAAGATTAGCATTAGCTAACCCTTTGATTAGTGATTTATTGATTTTTAGATTACTTTTCTGTCGAAGGAACAAATAAAGAAAGGTGTTAACAAAAGAATCAAAGGGAAATATTTCGTAACGATGAGTATGGTGGAAAAAGAGTGAAAATATGGGGCTTAATTCATGAAAAATATCCTCCTCGATAAGATAAGGGGCTAACGGAACAACTATCTCATTTAGAACATTTTGTACACAATTTTTGTTCAGCGCAATAAGAAGCAGAATTTTTATTTCCCTCACACATCTGACCATTTCTAGCTTGGTTTTACATTCCTGTAATTCTTGTATAGTCCATGTAATTAAAAAGATGTATTCAGATGATTCTTTTATATCATAAGTTTTAAGGAGTCTGAAGCCTTCTTCTGCCATAATATTTAAAGGAAAGGTATATTTAGCAAAGATATGCTTGTCTTCAAACAGTATTTCAATGAACTTATATCCAGGGAGACAAGCCATAAATGCCTCTTTCATACTTGAAATATTACCCAAATCAGTGAGCCTTATAAGGAGTTTCGTGATAACAAGACAATGCTCTCTATCTAAAGAAGAAAACTTTTGACGAAGGGATAATACTTCCCTTAGCCGGTTTTCTTTCTCATTGTCAATTAACATTAGAGGTATCATCAAAGGATATGCAAATTTTATCATACTCTTTTCATCCTTAAGATTCATATCATATAGAACTGGACCCCATAACTCAAATTTCACCTTCATTGAATATAATATAGCAGCAATTTCTTTTTTGTATTGTTCAATAAAGTCAGATACACTTTCAAATCCCCAGAGAGAAACATTCCACTTTTCAAGTGCTACGTTATAATAAACTAACTGTTGACTCATAAAGTATAAGATATCATATTTGAAATAATTGAATAAACCCTTGCGATCGATAAGTTTCAGGTCAGTTATTATGCTGTCTAAAACAGCTATTACATAACTCTGAATATTCTGTAAATGCGGTTCTATTAATATCCTGAGAAACATAAGCACTATTAGAGGATATGATTTATGAGATATATTTTTCAGTAACTGGAGATAGAAAACAGAATTCTCAAAGCCAATCTCCGACTGTTTATACAAATCCTCAAGCTCTGAAACCAGGATGATCTGATTTTTGGAACTTAGAATATCAATATAAGGAGGAATATATTGACTTATAACAGATCTGCCTGAAAATGGAAGCCTTCCTATCACTTTGATAAAAGACGCAAAAAATCTTTTTTTCCCACCTTGAATGGTATAAGTAAGCTTGTCATTATTTTCTAGTTCATCCAAGAGCATAAAAGCAACATCAAGGAGAGCAGCTTGACCACTAAATGAATTATCTTCAACCCTTAGTAGGATCCATTCCAGAATGTCCGTATACTCATCTTCTATAACAGTTACGTGGAATTGAATCCAGTAAGCTTGCAACATTTTTAGGTATCTCGAAAGGATCGAAAAAGATTTCGATGATGTATTATACTTAACATTAAGCAGATTTTCACCTAGAAAATGAGTGAACTGAAGGAGTAACGATTTAAATGGCATATTCCCGGTGATACTGAGATCAGTTAACCAGTGCAATATTACATTAATGCAATCATTAAAGTCTTGCAGTGGATACTGTACCACAAAACTTAACAGAGTATCGAAATCATCCCTATTATCCCCCCAATGAAACACGTGAAGTAACACAAAAACTACTGTTCTTGATTTTATAGAAAAATGTTGAGCATTAAACTGCCGTGATATAGAACTAACAAAACTTATATCTTCTTCGAAATCCCCTTCGTCTGAATTGGTGGTCATAGTATGGTCATTGGTTTTGAGAATATTCTTTAAATTGTTAACATCAAATAATGTTGGCAAAATTAGAGTGATATTTGTAAATCGATACTTTTCTAACATTGAAAAGATCAAATACAATGCCTCTTGTGTCATTATACTTTCTGATTGGAAAATGTGTAATAATGTTTCCTTACATTTGATCACAAAACTAGCCTGTGACGGTACATAATAAAGTTTATCAAATATCAACAATCCTACAAGGCTAAATCTGATCAAATCTTCGTTGTATTTATCACTTTTGTTCTGTATATGACTGAGAAATTTATGCAATAACTGTTCCAGCTCCAGTTGATCGGTTTCAATACTAGGTATTTTTGATAGATAATTTGTCTTTTTAAAGTCATATTCTTTTAATACTCTTGAGGTAAGGAAACATCTTGCCTTTCTTTGATTATTCCACTCATTTAGATAAGAATGTAAATATCCTTGGGGGTAATTTCTTCGTCCAGGTATTAATGTATCCTCGTCAAATCGGCAATTTTCTTTACCAGCTAACCAAGCGATAAATATGCTTAAGGAGTTATAGCTAGAGGAATTCGGAAGGAAATCCCCCCATTTCGACTCAAACCATTTTAATACTCTTGTTCCAATATCCAAATCAGTAGACGTAGCTATATCTAAACCGTAAGATTGCAAACACTGCCAGAATTCCAGACTCTCGGCGGATATGACATTGGGACCATTTATTTCTGAATATTCATAGATGTCAAACACATCTTCTAACAGTTTAGTCACCGATGTAATATGAGGCACATAACGGATTAAATGTATCAAAACACTACATGCCACTTTAGTCACATTGCCAGATTTTAATAAAGATAATGCTATTTTGAATAGTTTAATTAGGTCAAGTTCATCAAAATTAATATTTTCGTGTCCTATAAGTGGGATAAATGAATATAGTACCCATTCCTTGAGTTGATCGTTCTCTACTACGGATATTATCTTTTCCTTTAATTTTACGCCAGTTAGATTATCTATCTCATAGCATAATGGAAGACAGAACAAAAGTTGGCATCCTAACATTCTGTTATGAGATGAATCATTAGTTTCTAAACAATTGATAATAAAATCTGCTATATCATTCGACTTCCGTAATAAAGAACTATAATCATTCACAGTTTTCGCACGTTTTGTCGAAAAGAGATAACTTTCTGTTTTATTAGATATGTTAAAATATGTTAAAAGTAGTCTTAGTAGTGAGTTCAGCTCTATCCATTGTAATGTTTCACTTTCAGCAGTCATATGAACGTATTTTTCACTATTTATGGTGTCTTGTTTGATCATTAAGGTAATAGCGTCAGTGGCTAATAACTGGGGCTTATATTTATGCAGTTTTAAAATAATATACTCTTGTAATAAAAGAGATGCTGAATTTCTTGAAATATTTTCATAGACTTCCTCACCTTCTGGAGGATATATTTGAGGGGGGAAAGATCCAATTAGTTCACTAGCACAATAATCAAAAAGTGCCAATTCCGTATGAATATCTTTATTTTTGGAGTCATCTAGTAGAATAATATACCGCATTGTGGCATCAATTATCCGTAATGTAGATATCAAATCTGCACAATGTCTCCTTATTATCAATATATTTGCGATTCGCAGAATAAGTCGTGTGTTGGAATCTTCTTTATTAGATAAGCTCAACAATTGAATAATGACTCCATTTAATTTTGAGATAGTTGTTATACCAACTGTATCTAAAGTTAATAGGGACACAATAGCAATTAATATATTTGTAGTAATTCTACCGTTTCCATTTAATGTATCTATTTGGTTTTGAAGGAAATGGGTAAGTTTATCCACTACATCAATCCATTTCGTTTCTGAATATTTTAAGGTGAAAGGTTCACTCGAGATAATATCATTAATAGATACAGTCAAATGGATTGCTATTATTGAAATCAACTTACCTGTATGATTATTAACCATTAATTCAGGTAAAGCAGCTAATAGAAAGTTCACTGTCTTTTGTTTAAAGCGGCTGTTGGTCTTTTCTATGAAAAGTCTCAGAACATACGCTGTAGTGGATAGACGTTCTTCACTAAGCGTCAACTTATTTGAATCATCGGCTATATCCTTAGAAGAATAAAGTAAATCACAATACTTTCTTTGTTGTAAATCTAATAACTCAATGAGACTTTCCGCCACGGATTGTAAGATCTTATTTCCTATACTTCTGGGATCATTTTTTAAAATGGTAGTTAAGTCACTTAAACCATCTTTCAATTCTCTTAATTTGGTAGAATGTAGAGTACTTAATATTGTTGCAATATCAGTTCTATCCATATGTTTAAAAGATGACTTTGTTGCGGTGGCGGCCTAGTATGTTAATGTCAAAAGCTCCTCTGTAACTTCTTCTTGAAATCTTAAATTACTATTGAAAAAAAATACTCTATAATAGAGAAAGAGATACTACAAAAACAAGGCACTAAATTAAAATAAATGTAAAATGAGTAGTCAATGCATAACGTAATCTATATAAATATTGTGTAAAGTTTGTATATAATGAATATATGTTGGGATAAAATCATAAATTTGATTGCTTTATAGACCATGATTTAGCATCACGAATAATTGCATCAAATGGAGCACTACTAGAACTTCGATTCACTGTATTATCATTTAAGTTATTTTGGAAGACATCAGTTTGAAAATTTATTTTCGATCTTTCTTGATCTAATATATGTTGATGTTTTCTTTCCAAAAACTCTCTGTTATCCATATTATTCCAATATTTTTCATCTTCATTAGATACAATACTCATTTTCCTCTTTGAATCGTTACTAGGAGTATTATTAGCATTATTAGTATTGTTATAATATTCTGCTTCGATGTTTTTCAATCTTAATGCTTGCAAGTCAATTAAACTGATACCATTTTCATTCTTGGCCCATCCATTACCACCTCTTAAAATATCTTCAATACATTCCCTTGGTGTATATTCATTAGGTCTTTCATCCCATGATAATTGGAACGTCTTTTCATATAGTGAATTAATTAAAGGATTTAATGAACTTGATATTGTAGATAATCCATTTGATCCCATAGAATAAGAATTTGAATTCATTGAAGGTTGTGTGGAATGAGATAATAATGGTCTTGACTTGGTATTATTATTAGCATAACTATGACTGGCTGGAAACGTGGAAGAAGTCGGAGTGGAACTAATATCTGAAACACTATTATCAATTAAATTGGATAACCCATTTTGGAAAGGGCTTGATAGTTGACCCATGGTAAATTTAGTTGGAATGTTAAAATCATCATATGTACCTCTTATTAATTTCAATTGGAATGTAATATTTAAAATTGAATTAATCTTTGAATCTTTTAATAGGAAACGATTAGAGATTGGTTCTTCATTCTCTCTGATATATTCTGCTACATTAACTTCTATCTTCCCTAAAAAGATCTTACCAGTAATCTTTTGAGAAAATGTGCTTGAACCAGGGGATCTCAATGGCGATGGGATTACTCCATTTGTCTCCTTCCTTGCAATATCAAAACTTCCCGAAGATCTTAACGAGGGAGACCTCAATAAAGAACTTCTATGAGACAACGTAGGGGAAAGTGGCGACACACCAGGTCCATTAGAATCTGATATTGGGTTTTTACCAAATGAAATAGTTTGACTATGAATTAATGGTGCTGTACTTTCCAAATACACTTCGAATATTATAATCTTTGGCACGATATTTTTATTTTTATCCACTTGCAATTTAATTTGTACCGGTCTCCCCAGAGTATAATTCCATTGAGCTCTATGATGTTTCACTGGGATATGTGGTGTACTACCCTTATTTTGGATAGATGTTTGAATATTTGTATCTGTGGCAAGATTTCCACCAGAGGTCCCCGTACCTTCTTTAAAATTCCATTTCACAAAGCAAAACCCAGAAGATTGTGGAATGTTAACCAATTCATTAATTTGTAAATTAAACAGAAACTTAGGTCTCTTACTCTTATTTTTATTTGTAAATGGGGCCATATCCGTGAACTTTCAAACTTTCCAAATATTTCTCTCTTATGAAACAATTTCTGAACCTAAATAAGACCTTATCAAACATCTAAGAGGTCACTAAGGTCTCCTTGGAAGTCTGTTTCCAGTTCAGTTTCCAGTGGTTTACAGTGAAATTTTGCAGTTCTCCTTTTGAATTCCAATTTTTTTCATTTTTTTGAATCTCAAAGTGTCACATTTTATTGAATATTAATTATGGACAGTGGGAGGGAAAGTGTAGAAGAAGGGTAAAAACGTTGTTTGTTGGGGTGGGGACTTTCTTTGCTTTCCCATAATTAATAAAAAAATTCTTATTATACAGAATAAGAATAAAACAACTTATCTAACCTCTAAATAAATAAATAAATAACATTTAACATTTCAATTGTAAAATGAAGCTACCAACAAAAAAGTAGATAAACTAGAAGTAAACCAAGTTTCCTTTTTATCTTTGTCACTACAACTTAACCTTACATCGAAATCCCCACTGCACACCGTGACGCTTCAATCTGTCACTTCATTACTCAAAACCGTCATTTTTGCATTCTTGTTGCTGTGTTTTTTCATTGCAAACAGTGGAAAAAAATTGAAATCAAACTTTGATATTCATGGAATGGCGATATTTCAAAAAGCAAGTTAAAAGATTTATTAGAGCTGACTCACGAAGGAGTTAATAACTGTGCATACCCTCTGTTATCTAGTTGTTGGGGTATTAAATATTATTACCAGAATATAAGGAGGTCTCTTTAGCATTTAATCAGCCAACTTACACACCCGGATTTTGTTTTGTATACGTGGAAGTCAAAGGGTATAACTAGCAAAACAACCCTACTCTGGAATAACAATGTCTACTATGAAATATGGAGGCATTCCTCCTACTGGATCTAATACAGCCAAGCCGAAAAAACAATTTCCCCTAAGAGTCGTAGTGAACACATATAAGAGACGAATGGACGATGAATTGGATCTAAAACCAGGGGATACAATCCATGTTATCACTGATGATGAAGAATATAATGATGGTTGGTATTTTGGTAAGAATTTAACCACGGGAAAAGTAGGTCTTTTTCCTAAGAATTTCACTCAAGTGGCAGATAATAAGACATCAAAGATGAATAAAAAATCACATAGACGAGAAAGTAGTCTTTATTTAGATCAGACTAATACCAGTGTTGGTGGAGATTCATTTGATTTTGAAGAATCTCATATTTATAAGAATAAGAGTGTTAGACCGGAAATGGTCACTACTACAATGAATGATATTGATCAGGCATTACGTGCTTTGAAAAATGACTCAATCGATCTTCTTGGTGAATTATCATCAGTGAGTACAGGAAATTCAGGTACAATGACATCCACTACAAACACATCATTTCCTAATGAGGGGTCTTTTAAATTCCCGTTATCTGTTTCCAAGACATCAAATGATCAAATTTCTAGTTTTAGTCTTCAACAAAATAATTATCATTTTGATACTGATAAAGTGAAAGAATGGCCACCAAATAAAGTAGCAATGTATTTTATTAAGAAAGGAATTGATACAAAGACTGCATCACTATTCGAAAAACATAAGATTAATGGTTCTATCTTACTGGAATTGGAACTATCTCATTTAAAAGAAATTGAAATCGATTCGTTTGGTACAAGATTTACTATATTTAAAACAATAGAGCAATTAAGAAGGGCTAACACAGGGGACTCAACAACGAATAGTAAGAGACATTCTAAATTAATTACCAAATCTAACCTTCTTCCTGCAGCATCCATTCCTGTTACAGAAAATGCTACTATACAATCTCATCGTCGTTCAAGTAGTACACAGTACTCTCATAGTAGGAAGCCCAGCGCAGTTTCCATCGGTGATAAGACCATGAAATTAACTTCTGAAAAACTAGCTGGACTAGCAATTTCTTCAAATGAACATGTCTTTGAATCACCAGGTACTGCTCCTAAACCTCCATCATATCCAAGTCCTGTACAACCAAAATTATCTCCTAATGTTAACAGAAACTATAACTCTAGTCCCTCTGTTAATAAATATGCATTCCCTAGAGAACAATTTGAAATCAGAAATAGAACTTCTCCAAAATTAGATCATTCTTACTTAAAAGTTAATCATGACTACAAATTTGGTACCAATCAAAATATCACTAGATCTACGTTAAATGTGCCAACATCTGCTTCCTCATTATCTACAGCGTCAACTCCATTTACTGGTGGTATATCTCATACAAGAAACCTTTCAAGTACTCCTAAGGGCAATGTTTACAATAATCAAGCCTCTCCTAATGAATCCGCCGTTTTTCCAAACCATAAGAAAACAGTTAGCGGTGGTTCCTTTATTGACCTGTTCAGTAGAATATCAACGATGTCTCCAAGTAAGAATGATCTCCTAGGCAATAATGAAAATGTGATCATTCCAGAAAGACCTAGTTCCATAATTTACTCTCATTCAAGATCTTCATCTGGTATTCCACAACATATGAGGAAATCATCTCAAAGTTTACTTGACATCAAGAAACATAGAAGAGCATCTTCAGTATTGAGTTTCCTTTCACCTAATAAAGGCGATAATGAACAGGACTCTGTATTAAATCATAATATGGGTGTGACATCTCATTCTAGAAAGACTTCGTTAGTAACCAGTCCTTTAAAACAAGAATTGAAAGAATCCTTACGTTCAGACTTAAACACACCAAAGGCCAAACAATATAGACATTCTATGTTTGTAAGTAATTCTGCTACACCTTCATCAGTAACCCCAATGACGCCAACAAAGGAAGAAGAATTTAAATCAACTACTTCGTTAAATAGTGCAGGAAAGAGACCAAAGAGTGAAATGACAGCATCAAATAGAGCTAAACAAATGTTAAGATTTAATAATACCAACAATAAGAAAAAGACAACAGCATTTTTGGAAGGTATTCGCACTGTTACCGTCGATGATGCTATAAAAGATGCAGCCTGTTACGGTTGGATGCACAAGAAAAGTAGTGGAGCTATGGGTACTTGGAAGAAAAGATTCTTTACGTTACACGGAACTAGACTATCATATTTTGGATCTATACATGATACTAAAGAACGTGGTCTGATAGATATTACAGGTCATCGTGTCGTTCCAATTAAAGATGATGATAAATTAATTGCATTATACGCTGCAAGTACTAGAAGTGGTAAATATATTTTCAAATTATTACCACCACAGCCAGGTTCCAAGAAGGGTTTAACTTTCACTCAACCTAAAGTTCATTATTTTGCTGTGGATTCAAAGGAAGATATTAAAAATTGGCTATCTGCATTAATTAAAGCCAGTATCGATATTGACGATTCAGTTCCTGTGGTAAGTTCTTATGCCATGCCCACAATTTCTTTAACAGAAGCAAAACAAATGTTGAAGGATGCTAAGGATGAACTGGCCCTACGCGAACAAGAAGAACCCGATGAAGATGATGGTAAACGTATATGGGAAGAACAACATCAGTCAACAAAACTTGTTTCCCCTAATGTACTATAATATTATTCAAAGACCATTTATATATAACGATATAATTACTAAATTCTTAATTAAACTAATTATCTACATTGAATTTTTTAATGTAACTGTTCCTTATCCATAACATACAGGCAAAACGTTCCTTTTTTTTATTACAACCATATCTGAAAAACAGGGCTGGCTATTGAAAATACAACACTAACAAATGTTATAGTACTTACTGGCCTCTTGATATTCATTATTTGGTGATAGTGACTACTCTTGATAATGACATTTCTCTAAGGCTTCTGCAATGACATGATTCCCCATAGGGTCTAAATTTAAGGCAATAGTATATTCTTTGACTGCGTCTTTCTTACGACCCATTGTTTGATATATTTGTCCCAACATGAAATGAATAGTAGCTTCATCCGGACTTAATCTTTCTAATATCTCAAATTGTTCCAATGCTAAATTGAATCTCCCCATATTGAAAAATAGTTGTGCTTTTCTATATTTGGGTAATGTAGAATCTGATTGTAATTTACAAGCTAATTCATAATAATCCAAAGCCTTTTCTTGTAGTCCTAATTTTTCTAAAGCATGACCACAACAACAGATAAGAATGACATTGATCGGGTTTATTAATCTTGCCTTTTCGAAATATAATAATGCTTCTTCATACTTACCTAATCTTGAAGCACAATCGCCTAACCCATAATATGCATTGTAATGTTGTGGATCGTTGGCAATAGCCTTTCTATATAATTCTTTGGCGGTCTCAAAAGATTCATTAGCAGTGTATTCATGACCTTGTAAAGTATATGCATAAGCAAACGTTGGATTTAAATCGATTGCTTTGGAAAATGCTTTTATTGATTCATCATGATTTTTAATCAGAGAGAAATAATTACCGGTAACACACCATGTCTCTGGTTTATCAGGAAATGTTGTTACTAACTCATTTGATAGCGCATATAAAGAATGTTTATCACGAAGATGCCATAATAATGTGGAATATATCTCTAGATCATTAACTCTAGTTGATTGTAAATTTCTTAACTGCTTGAAATAATGTAAAGACATTTCATAATTGGAAATTTCATAATGAAGTTTCCCCAATTGGGCTTGACACCAGGGCATATTATTTAAAATATAAGGTGGCAAGTCTTTATCCATAAGTCGAATAACATTATGACAGTTAAAACTGGAGCTTAGTTTTAATATTTTGATGAATAAATAAAATACATTTTGAAAATTTTCAGTATGTAAAGATGATATCTGGTTGTTGTTTAATGTATGATTATTCGGGAGGAATGTTGCTTCCTCGATGTTATTGGAAGGTACTTTACTAAAATTGTTATGTGAATTTATTGAATTTTTCATATTAATACTTCTCCTTGTAGAACCCTCTCGTGTAGTATCTTTATTTGATGCATTGAATGGAGTAGTGAACTTCATTCGTTGTTCAAGAGTTATTTGTTTTGAAGGGGTAGTCTTAAACATCTTGGCTTTATTTGTAGACTTTGCTAAAGAACTAGCAGTGGGTTTATTTAAGGTTGGTGATGCTAATAATGTATTATTATTATTAGTATTGTTATTGTTTTTCTTTATAATGTCGTCTGAAAGTCCATGTGCTATAGTATAACGTTGTCCATTCGAACGCATATTTTGAAAATTTTTTGAATCTGGATGGAAGGAATGTGCCATATTTTTCTCTATCCTGTTAGTTTTTGTAAAAGAATCTCTTCTTTTATTATTCTTTATTTCTTGATCATTAGGATTTTTCCCATAAAATAATGAATCCAAATCAAAAGTAACTTTCTTATTGAATAACGCGGTATAAACTTCCCAAAGATATGGATCTAATTTCAGTGATTCAATTTGATGATGTACACTTGACTTTGTATCTGATAATCTGTCATATAGACTACCAATCAACCCATGGATAGTAGCTTTATCTCCCATGAATAAGAAATCATTTTCAAAATCTGTAGGATATTCAGCTAGTCTCATCACTAGACACAAACATGCTTTCTCTTCATTCTCATTTAATTTCAAAGCACATCTGGCAAAAACGTACCCAATAGAGATGTGAATATGTTGATATTTCTCTGTTATCTTGGATGCTGTCAAATAGTCATTATTCAAATAAAGGGACAAAGAATATAGATAAATCGATTCTATTCTATGAATATTGGTTAAAGGTAACCCACCACAAATAGAATAATACATTTCAGATAAAAAAATAGCTGTATCAATATTTAACCTTTGCAAACTATTTTCAATAGATAATTTAAGTCTCTGCATTAATTCCAAAGAAGGAGGCTGTCCCTTGTAATAGTCCTTTTCTGTATCATCATCCATAAGTATATCATTTTGAAACATCTCATGTGAATTCCTCATCAAACCGGGAACCAAACCAGCATCTCTTTGTTGTGTTGCAGAAGCGAATAGCATATTCTGAATGAGAGTTTAAAATTCGACTATCCCGCTTCCTATTATTTGCTTTCTTGTCAATGTATCTTCCTTCTTTCAAAGTATAATATATTTAATACTAATATTTAATACTCTGAGGCCCTCGATACTCGAAGCAAAATACTTTCACCTTGTTGTGTCAAAATCTTTGCGATGATCATAATTTGTGATTTCATTTATTGCTTTTTTCGCTTTGAATTTTTCATTTTTTTATTTATTCTTTAATGATTTCTCCGAAAAGGGTAATTTACACGAATATTATGGTGAATTGTTATTAAAAATACACAAATATCCTTCAGCAAAGGTCTAGTGCTACTTCCCTTATAACAGAACACACAAGAGCAAGTGTACTTGTATTTAAATGGGAATTCATATGTTTAGCCCATCTCTTCCAGAAATCGAACTGCGGACTAACGCGTAAGTACTTTTTTTTTACATTTTCTTTAAAAAACCAAAACGCGTCAGAGATCTCAAAACGATCGCCCGCAATTTGAAATCAGAAAACCGTTAAAGTGAAAATTTGTCCAATTACTTGACTTAATTAGGAAATGCTGGATGATATTAAATTCTTGGTTAAAACCATTTCATCTTTTAATTCAATATTCTCATTGACTTTCAATTTTTAATTATCATATTTATCAGTAGATAATCATTTTTTGTTGTATATTGTGGCTATTAAATATCTAACTCTTTTTTTTTGACTGCTATTGATTGAACAAATATACTTCCACTGGTTAATCTATTTAACTCTCTACTTATTATTGCAAGCTCACCTCAAGATATAGTGGCTTTATAAACAACCCTGGAATATTAATTTTTGTTATAAAATATTTAAAATAATATGTCCTTTGCAGCCATGATATCACCAGCTAACACAAATTCATCTGATAACAAAGACGCAGTTAATATTTCAAACATTATGGATATTAAGAATTCGAATGACCTTAACAATAATAATAATAGTACCAATGGTAACAACAACACAATTTCAGGACCCAATATAATACTGATAAAACCACAAGATACTTTGGTTCATACTGAGAAGCATAGTTCAAGTAACATAACAAGTGAAGATAAGAGTAGAAATACTACTGAGAACCTAGCGATGGCTGTTGATCTTCCTCGAATCACCACTACCAGTTATAACAATACTACACAGGACAAGAATGATAATAATAAGACTGGTCTGAATATAAAACAGTTGGAAAATACTGATCCTAATGAACCTTCTGATACACCTATAATAGAATTGGCTACATACGCTGACACAGACGTCTATGAATGTTATGTTAGAGGGCTTGAATCAAACATTGTCATGAGAAGAGTTAAAGATGATTGGGTTAATATTACACAAGTATTAAAATTGGCTAAATTTCCAAAGACGCAGAGAAGCAAAATCTTAGAAAGAGAAGTAGTCTTTATGGAACATGAAAAGGTGCAAGGTGGTTATGGTAGATTTCAAGGTACATGGATAAGCCTGCAAAATACAAAATCTTTAGTGGAGAAATATCAAATTAAACATAAAGTGGTTTTGGCGGCTATCAATTTTGTATTAAATAAAGATAATCCACCACATAGAAGAGTTAAGAATAGTGTCCTTCGTAAAAACTCACCTGGAAGAAGAATTGCTTCACCATCCAGTTATAAGAAGACTCCCAAAAGGAGTAAGCAAAATAGTCATACAAAATTACTAAATACAACAAGTTCATTTAATGGTCAGCAATCATTAAAGGGAGCATCACAGATGAATCCTAGTCCATTGCATAATGTAGCATTTCAAACACCACGTCAATCACAAATCAATAGTCAGAATTCAAATGATACATTTGAAATTGAATCAGAGACTAAACAGATGCCAGGGTCTCATGAGCCAAGTAGTAATTCAACCATATCAAGAATGAGTTCTGATGGTACTCCATTACCCCAAAATTATGCAACTTCCTCACAAAAGCCTTTACAATTTTATCCAATACCTACAAACGTTAACAATACCTCTAACAGTAACAATAGTGGTGATAGCAACAACGGTACAAATAGAAATGCCAATATAGGGAGATTTCCAAGAAACCATAATTTTGTAAGAAATCAAATGAGATCAGCTTCTCAACCAACAAATAACCTAAATTTTAATAACACAACTTTGGCTAATATGAGTCTTAACTCAGGCAACCATAACAAAAGTGCCAGTGTCACTATTAAACCGACTCAGCACCAAACAGATCAAATTATTAACAACCTTAATAATCAAATAAATCATAATATAGGGAATCTAAACAATAGCAATAGTTCAGTTAATATTCAAGTAACACAACTTGATCAACCTCAACGATATATGCCAACTAGCAACATTACCAATGACAATATTCCACATAACAACAGTACCTCTCATCCATCGAAACAGTTACAAGATCAAATGAACAACATTGAAGAAATGAATTATCGTGACTTGATATTGAAAAGTTTGACTGCAGAGGTTAAAGAAGATGGGACATGTTTACTACCACAAGAATTATATCATCCACCTGCTAATTTTGATGTCAATTTTAAACTTGATGCACAAGGTCATACTGCTTTACATTGGTCCGCAGCCATGGCTAACCTTCATCTTTTAAAGTTATTGTTAGCTTTAAATGCAAATCCTTTATATTGTAATGAGAAAGGTTTTAATGCTATATCAAAGGCAATCTTCTATAATAACAATTACAAGTGCTCCACTTTCCCAGAGCTAATCTCCTTATTAAATATTTGTTTAGTTACACCAGATAACAATGGTAGATTACCACTTCATTACTTGGTTGAATTAAGTGTCAACACTTCGAAGGATCCAGATGTCATTAATACTTATATTGAACAAATATTGCAAGAAATTGGGAAAAGAGGGATTGCGGAAATACAAAGAGCTATAAACCATCAAGATAATGTAGGAAACACTGTATTACATTTATGTGCCTTGAATTCAAATCTATCTCTATTTAACAAATTCTATCTATTTGGAGTTTCAACAGATATATTGAATGCTGAGGGGAAAACCGCGTTGGAGATAATGGCAGCTTTTAACCCAACCCCAATGGTGCCCCAATCAGAGATTAATCAAAATTTTAATCAAATGTCAACTCCACATGGTATGTTAGAGCCAGAAGTGTCAATAAACAGGATTCAAAATGTCATTGAATCTGGCAAAACAAATGAAAATGATATACCATTGCCAATGGTTCAACTTAGCGCCCCCAGAAATAATGACAAGACGAATAGATTGATGCAAAGAAGACCTTATCTAACATCACATAATAACGATGACACTTATTCCAAGCCTAATAACACTACACTTACATTGAGTAAAGAGGACATCTCTGTATTGGATGATATTATTACATCTTCTGTTGTGAAAACAGGTAAACCGGGCTTGGCTCAATCTATTTTACAATCCCCAGTGGTTCAGTCAAGATTACAAGGTAATGATGAAAACATTAGATTCTTATCTAAATTTCTTACTTCACCATCTCCCGAGAGACATAGATATAAGGAGAATAAAGTAGAGATTGAGAAAAACAGAGTATCAAAAGTTGGTAGTAGAATCAATGGCCTTTCAAGAAGATTAGTAGATGCCATTAATGATGATGTGAGTGATATATGTGATGAAATATCAAAGACAGAAAATCAAATTAAAATAATTCAAAATAATATTGAAAAATACGAAAGAAAGTATGAATATTTTTGTTCTTCTATTGGAATGGATAACGATGACGAGTTTAAGGCTAAAGTGGCCATGTGCAAAATTGCATTAATGCAAAATAGAAAATTCTATCTTCGTTGCATTGAGAAATCTCAAGCTTTAAATTTAGCCACATTGGTACAAAAGCAAGAAGAAGGTTTCCGTGATGCAGCAACAAACCCCAATGAAGCAGGAAGTTTAAGAGATGCTGTGACATTGACTGTCTTACAATTTAAGAAACATTTGTGGTTGAAGAAATTGGGCAAGGATATAACTAATAACGATTCTGCTGCTAAGATAATGAAGTACAAGCGTTTAATTGGTACTACATATGATAATATCGATTCTAAATTGGATTTAATTGAGGCAGAGTTGAGGACCACACAGCAATTTGAACAAAACTCTTAATTCAAAATCGCAAAACATACACTGAGATAAAAGACTCAATTCGATAGACATGTTTATATAACTATATATAGTTTCAGTTTTAATGAAAAAATATCATATATGTTATACTTTTTGCCAAGGATATTGAAATAGGAAAATCAAAAAAAAATATTAAGTTGAAAATATTGTCAGACACAGAAGGACTTGACACCGGCAATAAAAGTAACAAGACTACTGCACCAGTAAAGCCTCAATTATTGTAATGGTTTCCACTAGTGAAAAGGAAACTTTTCCCACGACAAAAGAAACAGTCAAAAATGGAGCCAAACGCACTGAATTTAAAAGACCACCAGTAAATTTATTCCAAGATATTAAAGATGGAATCAATTACATCTTATTCAATCCCAATGCTTCATTACTTGTGGCTCCACTTTTATTATTTTTAGAATCTGCAGCGTTGAAGATAATTATCAAAAGAGTTGAATACACAGAGATTGATTATCAAGCTTATATGGAACAAATTGAAATGATTCAATATCAACATAATTTCAATTATACAGAAATTAGAGGCGGTACTGGACCACTTGTATACCCTGCAGGTCATGTTTTCATATATAAGATCATGTATTGGTTGACGAATGGGATGGAATTTATAAGTAATGGACAAATCATTTTCAGATACTTATATTTAATGACTATGGTATTACAATTTATTTGTTATGATACGTTAAGGATTCCACCTTGGTGTATGGTCATGGCATGTTTGTCTAAGAGATTACATTCAATTTATGTGTTACGATTATTTAACGATTGTTTTACTACCTTTTTCATGGTTTTATCTGTCACATTATTTCTAATTGCCAGTAAGATGAATGAGGGTAAATGGAAAAGGAAAAATGGTTTGATCATTTGTGCTAGTTTAAGTTATAGTATAGCGGTGAGTATCAAGATGAATGCTTTATTATACTTACCTGCAGTGTTAATTACTATTTTCATCTTAACAGATACCAATTTATTATCATGTTTGTTAAATGGTAGTATAATGCTTTCATGGCAAGTTGTTATTGCTTTGCCATTCTTAACCACATATCCTTGGGATTATTTGAATAGTGCATTTAATTTTAAGAGACAATTTATGTATCAGTGGAGTATAAATTGGCAATTTATTAACGTTGATAATTTCCATAACACACAATTTCATACTCTTTTATTAGTGTGTCAAATGATTTTAATTATGCGCATTGTCCTGCTAAAATATCCTATGATTTTTGCAGATGTCATTAGATCAATAAGATCCCTCGGCAACAGGACATTAGAATCCAGATTGAATGATAAAGATGTTACTTCCACCATTGGTTTCTTATTAATAGTGATAAATTTCATTGGTGTAATCTTTTCAAGATCATTACATTATCAATTTTTAAGTTGGTATCATTGGACTATCCCAATATTATTACATTGGTCGAATTTACCAATATATATTGGACCCGTTTGGTATTTGTGTCACGAATATTGTTGGAATTCATATCCACCAAATGCCACAGCCAGTTCACTTTTATTTTTGTCTAATATTTCAGTATTATTGTTAATTTTGATTAAAGAGTTTATGAGAAATAGTCATAACAAAAATAAGGAATCAGTTGATACAAAGAAAACAAAATAAGATAGATCTGTATTCGGTAAGATCCGACTTTCCCCACCTTCTAGAACATTAGTTATGTTTTTACAGGGGCAGGTTGGAGAAAAGCCAAACAAAGCCAAACAATTGAATAATTCTTATATAAAAGCTACAATTTTTAAGGAGTAGAACAAAAATCAATAGGAAGACAATAAAATATACTCATTTTATATATTTAATAACCACATCCTTCCAAAAAGAACAAAGTAAGTTAATCCAATGATTTTCAGATCATGATTCTCCTTTGAGTCTTCGAAGAGAAATATATCACAAAAAACACCTCCAGAAGTTATACAGGAACATTCTTTACTATGGAAGGAAATCAAAGACAATAACACGGAGAAAGCTTTGTTTTCTTGTTGTCGCGGTTTTTTACCCCTCCTTGATCCTCGTTTCCATTTTGGGAAATTTTCTAGTTCTAAGAAAAACAAAAACAGGCAAAGCTATTGTTTTGTCTCCATTATTTAAATTTTTTTCAACCAGCATAAAATAACTCAAACAAATCCTATTCTTCTTTTTTATTGTCTTATTTTCAAATTTAACAACCACGTCAAAAAAACAAAGAGCAGTACAAAAACGCGTGATCTTGCCTATTGTTTTTGATATCTTTTTTTCCCAATTTGTCAGAAAAATTTTCTGTAATCCCCTTTTCTCCACCAAACCAAAATTTACAAATCACAAGATTACTTAATTCTGCAGTCGTAACACAATAGATTTCAATAATATTCTACACAAAAGCTTTTTCACATGCTGGCTGCGTATTGCGTTTCAATAGAACAAAAGGCTGTTTTAAAACTCAACAATGGCCAATGCCGAATAAACAATGCATGTCTTTTGCTAAATTTTTTATGTAAAATTTGACACACATTTTTTTTTCAAATCATAATAATGTCTGGTTTTGTTTTGTTTTTTGTGCAAGATGCATGAACTTTATTTATTAAACTGTTTTGTCCTTTTCTATTAACTTTCCAAAGATATCGTGCTATTTTTTTTTATTTTCCTCGACAGATTTGACAGATTTCCTTTGTAAAAGAATACCAAATATTCTTCTAATTATCTTTGTCTTTATTTTCCTATAAAATTGCAAACATTCTTTTTTCTATCAAAAGAAGGCAAGGAAGGAAAAAAAAAATTGAGAGTTATATATAAACTAAGTTTATTGATCGCCCCTTCGCAATTTACATAATTTTTATTATTTAATCAATTACTTAAGAAGGTGTCTTTTTTTTTGTTGTATTTTTTTTTCCTTCATATATAAGAAAACAATTTATTTCCAAAATAATAAGGACATTGCCACATTTTAGAAGTACTTTTAATATTTTTGGATAGAACTCTGTTATGCCAATTTTATTCTAGACTCTTTTTATTTATTTATCCCTAAATATATTATAAAAAAAGAGAAAGAGGAATGGATAACAATTCTTTTTATCAAGGTAATATTAATCCCATTGGGTCAATTCCACCCACTATAACTCAAGAACAAAATTTTCCATTACAAAATGAACAGATGTTACCAACAAATGAATTTACTAATCACCAGATGGATATGCAATCAGAAGATAAAAGATTAATGAGACAAAAACAACTTTTAAATTCATATATTTACGATTTCTTATTAAAATCAAATCTTAATAACACCGGTATAAGTTTTGCCAAAGAGGCAGATATTCAAGAAGATGGTAAGAGACCAATTAGAACTGCACCAGATATGAGAATTCCACCCTTTTTCATACCAAAATATAATACTCAACAAAGTTTTTTATTTGAATGGTGGTTAATATTTTGGGATCTTTTTAATAGTAAATCAAATAAAGAAGGTTCAATTTTATCTCAACAATATTATCAAATTTTGTTAAGACAAAGATTATATGATCAAACTTTCAAAAATATTGCTGTGGATGCTGCTAGACAACAATTTTTAGCCGAACAAAGAAATGAATTTAAAGATGAATCCTTAAATATTTTAGAATTTTTGTCTCTTTTATCCTCACAACAAAGTAAAACAACTGAGAGAGATTCCAAACATTCTTCGTTTTCATCCACTCAATCATCTAATACTATGAGTCAACATAAACATCTTCAAAATCAACATGCTTATATGCAAATGTTACAACAACATCAACCGCAACTTCCTAAAAATATGGCACAAAGATCACAACAATCCAATCCATATTCGCAACCGCCTTATAGAAACCTACCTCAAAATTATTCATACATGCCCTCCCCTGGTACAACACAGATGCCAATGAAGAATTATCCTCCCACACAACAAATGCAGCCAATGAGGGCACAATCTTCTAATGCTAATATTCCAACCCCAACTTCAAGTTCGCATTCAAATTCAAATGTACTAGGAACCATACCTCATCCTTCTAGTACTACACACTTACAACAATTGAAATCATATCCGCATCATTCAGAATCGTTTCCCCAATTAACATCATTGGGAACACATAACCAACAACCATATGACCAATATCTCTATGGACAACAGTTTATTAATCCACAATATCCAGACTATCTGCGGGTTCCAATGCAGAGGGGACAATCTTCCCCCAATGTAATTGACAGCCGAATCGTTCGTGGTGGAAATAACAATAATAAAAGCATTAAAAATAATACCAACGGTAATATTAATAAAAGATCAAATTTATTACCGATACTGGAAGATAAAGACGATCAAACCAGTTCAATCCCAGGTAGATTTGGACCAATCCATAGATCGAGATCAAGCCTTTCTACAAAGGATTTACAAACAAGAGATAAAGTTATCAAGACGAAGGCGAAGAAGACAAGGAAATCAAAATACAAGTCTCGATTGGCTAAAACGGCACAAAAGAAAGAAGATGATAACAAGAATAATAATAACGGAGACTTACCATTGGAGTCTCCTTCCAATAGGAGTATAAGTAATAATAGCTCAACTAAGCTTAGTCCAATGATAAAAGATTCTATAAACAACTTAAGTAAAAACATCGGTAATGGATTAAAGGGACAATCTATATCTGACCCTGTAACCCCATGGGAATGCGATTCTCAACATCAATCAATGCATAGGAAACCATCTAGACTAGCCGCTTTGAAGCTTATGAGTAGTCGTGGCGGTAGCTCCTTTAATGGTCAAAGTCATTCTGTATCACCTCTATCTAGTAGTTCTATGTCACTGAAAGATTCTCAATCATTGAAAGCTAGTGAATTAGATCTCACAAAGGCACAACAACATTCACCTATAAACACAGACAGCTTGAATAATTATGGTCATACAAAGGCTAATTATCATCCAGGTAAAACTTTGGAAGTTACAGAAGATGATTTCCACTTCAGCGATAGTGAAGATCTCTTATACCTTGATAATCTTATTGGTCATCATCATCCAATTGACGAAAACGGTAAGGAAAGTCAACACTTGGGTATGAATCATAATGATGGACCCACTAATAAATCCAAGGCAGATAATAATGATGTCTTTCAAAAGCCCAATATTTTGGATATTGACCCTTCAAAGTATTTTAACGAACATCCAGTTTAAATTGGGAAGGATGGTAAATCCTGATATGTTTACGTAATAAGTTATAGAACTTTTTGTAGATCTTTATATAGCAAGATATCACACCACAAAAAATGTTTTCTGATACTAACATTATTCATTTGAATGTAAACTAATTTTCTTTTGTTAAATACTAAGATATTTTTATTAAATTATGAAATGCCCTTTTTCGGATTAGTTATTGTCTTTTTTTTTGTCAAATTTTGATCTGAGATCTCTTTGTTTACATATTCCAGATTTTTCGCGGTGATCTGATTTTTGGGCGAAGTGAAAAATGAAGTGTAAACTTCGACGTGAAATGTCGAGATGCCTTGCTTTAAGATGAGACATCTACAGAGCAAAAGGAGGAGTCTAAGAGAAGCATTGAAGTGCGTAGGAACTTACAGTGCCTTAATAGAATATTCCAGTTTTACAACTACCTCACTGAAAAGGAAAAAAAAAAGTAGTAAAAGGTAGTAGGATCACGAAAGGTCGCGAAAGGATCCTACAAGCAAAAGAAATAGATTCTAGCTACTGTTAACTCTCGACTCTGTCCTATTAGAGTAATGTCTAAAATTATTACTAGTGAGACACCATTTGCGGCACAACTGGATGATGTGCAGAGATATATATCCCATTTTAAGAAGTCCCAGCTTAACCGTAACAGTAGTGACAGTTATGAGCATAATTACAATATGAAAAATGTCAATAATATTCAAAATTATGGGAACTCAAATTCAACAAACAACTTATATCAAAACTCAATTTATTCGTATAAGAATTTAAATGGAAGAAGAAGTAACTTTTCAAATCAATATGGAAATAATAGCAATAATGATTATTATTCCAGCTTGAAAAAAAAAAGAAATGTTTATAACAACTATGAATACAATTCAAACTCTGAAGGTAAATACAACGGTTACATCAATAACACAAACTCTGCTAGAAGATCAAAAAATAATTACCACGGAACATACAACCAAAATGTCAATTTCACCAATCATTTAAGAGAAACTTATCCTCAATTCTTTACTAAGTCATCCAACTCAAGTAGTGAGAGCAACAGTAATAATGGTAACCTTCATTATGCGAATAATATGTCACAACAGCAAGTAGATCCTAACAAGAGTTTGATGGTGACTTCATTATACAATACATATTCGCAAAACTCAGCACTTAATAACTTCAATAATTTTACAGGAATCGATAAATATAACAATACACACAAAAAGGCAGGTTCGATGGACCTGACCGATTCCAAGTTTAGTAATAAGAGAACTTCATTATTTGATAATTTTAATATAAACCTTTTGGATAATAATATGCAAAATTTGAGCACATCCAATTCCAACGATGGACAGTTGCCTAATTCAGAGAAAAACAGTGTTTATGGTTCTCAGATAACCCAAAGCTCCATGACAAATTCCTATAGTAATAACAGTTTTACAAATCCATTATCACCAATGGCCAGTAATGAAATGAAATTTAATGGTACGATGACTTCAAACAATCAAAATTCTGCAAGTAATTTTACTAGTTTAACACCACCTCAACATTTCTCTATACCCAGTATGTCTAGTGGTTTTATGAATTCAACTTCGAATAGTAATTTGAATTCTTCTAATAATCATGGTAATCGGAATATGTATTTATCTCAAACCGCTGCTCCAAATTATAATAACAACAATAATACTAATAATAATACTAACGGTGGTGGAAACCACCCTTTTGGTACATTCAATTGGGATATGAATATTAATACTAATACTGATACACATGATATTGGTAACCGCACTACCCCTATTAATAGTATGGGAACAACAATTTCATCCTCTAGTATGAATAAATCTTTTGGGATTTGGAATAGTGATATGAGAGTTTGGAGTTAATTACTCATCTCTCCTTTTTTGTTTATTGTTGGACCAATTAGATCAGGAATACTATATTGTATTGGTCTCTAATTTTTTTTATTCATCCTTATGTTTTTTATTTTATTTAATGACATCTTTTTGGGCACTTCTCTTTGTATTTCGGTTATTTCTTTTATAAACTTTGGGATAAGACACTTTGGTATATGGGTCAGAACAAATATTGTAGAATATTTGAAATATTTTTGTATTAAGAATATATGATTATCTTATATTAATATGACATGTTTCAGGTATATATTATATATGTAGAATGTTTCTTTTTTGTATACTTTAATTCATAATTGGGTATTAATATATTTACACGATATGCATTTCTATACGTTTTTTATGTTCATTCGAGCATTAGTATCTTTTTAAATAAGCGCTGATATTCAGTTGGTTTAACTTTCCCCTTTGTTTTCTTCATTGCCATGCCAACTAAATAATTCAACGAATTTGCTTTCTTCCCAGATTTGATTGCTTCAAGTAATTTTGGGTCATTAAGTTCATTAAGTATCTCTTCGCATTGTAGTATCAGGTCGTCTTCACACATTTCAGATTTTATTTCAATATCAAGTTTTTTAACTAGTTTCGGAAGTTCGACTTTCTCTTTGATTGTTTGAGCCTTAATATTCTCCAGTATATAAGATAGTAACAATTTACCTCCTGTATTCGATATTATTCCCTTTTGAAGTAAGCTAATAAATTCCACAAATTTGCTGATTGGGAAAAATTCTTGTATACTTGCTAAAGGCAACTCAAATTTATTTAAGCCGCCTAAGAATTCGTTTATTAACCAATTAGTAATAACTTTGCGGTGTTGCAGTTTTGAGTGTGGATTCATCTTTTGAAATAATTCAAAGCTCGTCAAATAATAGTCTTTAACCTCTTGGTTAGAGTAATATTCATTCTTTTCATTACGCATACATAACAATTTCGCGTTCTTAACGTTTAGGCAATACGGTTCATTCATAAACATTCTAATTGTATCATCTGTACTCACTGGTAAAGTCTTTCTAATATCACTAACAATAGATGGGTCTAACTTGATCGATCGAAGTTCAGGATCAGGCATGTATCTATAGTCGATTGTAGTTTCTTTACTTCTTAACTTAACTGTCTCTTTACCATTCCAACCCCTGGTTTCTTGGTACAGTTCAGAAGAAGCCTTTCCTTGTTTAATAATATCAACTTGTCTCATATACTCAAATTCAATTGCATTTGCAATGGAGGAAGTGTTTGGCAAATTTTTCAATTCCACACGAGGATACACATTAACTGAGACATTAACATCTACTCGAATAGCGCCTGTCTCTAAGTCTCCTGTAGAAACATTAATGGTTCTTAACAAATTTTGATATTTCTTTACAAAAGCAATGACTTGTGAAACACTATTAAAATCTGGTCTTGTCACAAGTTCAATAAGGGGCACATTAGATCTATTAAGATCAATCGTAGTTCTCCCCTGGTGGCTATCATAATGTGACATGGCAGTATCTTGTTCTAACTGTAACTGTATTATATTGATTCTCTTTTTATCCTCTTCAATGTTATCGATATCTGAATAAAGATCCAAATACCCATTTCGAGCTATGGGGGAGTAATGTTGAGTTAATTGATAACCTTGTGGCTGATCTCCATAGAAGTAATGTTTCCTATCAAAATGAGAATCCAGATTAATATCACAATTTAGGGATAATCCCAATTTTAATGCTTTCAGGACGCATTCATAATTAAGTCTAGGTCTTGAACCGGGCAAAGCTGCATCAAAATAACTAACATGTGTATTTGGTCTGGATAGGGATTTAAATGGGGCATTTATAGACTGGGAGAACAGCTTGTTCTCTGTGTTCAACTGTGTATGTATCTCCAGTCCACATATTAACTTGTAATTTTTCACCTGGGTAGAATAGAACCTGCATTTTCCTACCAATGACCACCCTTTTCTATCAATAATCATCTTTCTAATACTACAGAGTCCTGATGAAGTGGTGCTGTCCACTAGATTTGTTGTCACTTTCCCTTTACAGATTTAAATTCCATCTGGGCATCGCAAAATTCAATCTCGTCACAGACGACATTTGAAGAAAAAAATTGAAAGTGAAAATTGAAATTGTAAACGCAAAGGATGAAATGACCAAAACAACACTTAAAGTTCCCTGTTATTGCGCTAACACTCACTACACAAGGTTACTCAAACAGCACAATTACCGTGCAGGAAGTATTAGATTAACACAATTGCAATTGAGTTCTTTTTCCGCAGTTCTAAAGTTTTATTATTTTTATTGCTAAGGAGAATACGGCTATCAATTAATTAGACATTACAATGTTCTCTACTCCCTTGAGAAATAGGGCGGATTACACTAGTTCTACTACAAATGCTATTACTAAAGGCATTCACAATAACACAGAAAAACAGGGGTTTGCCGGATCCAATCTTTTGTCTAATAATGCAGCATCCACTACTAATAGCATTACCTCCGATAAGTTGTCCAATATAAATAGTACATACGGTCAATTACCATCATTTAATGGTGTTGGTGGCCACAGTATAGCCACTGCAGACACGTTATCTTCAAATTTGGCTGCCTCGAATGAACATATTAAAGTTGCTGGGTTAGGCAACGCTGATCCATTGAATTTGGCTACCCAATATATTGACCATCTACATCGTAAGGATGAAAACACACCAATCTTAGATGAGAGATCCTACTATAACAATGGTGTTAAATACAATTTTACTAAAGAAGTTGGTGGATTAGGTGCTTTCACTCCATTTGAAAGACAAAGGGTGATTAACATCCCAGAAGAATTATTACAAGAAGCCTCCAAAGCTGAAATTAAGAGTGATATTGGAATTTTCCCAGAATTAAACAAATGTTGGATCACAATAGATAATAAATTAATTCTTTGGAATATGGATGATCCATTTGATTTCAAATCTATTGAAGAAATAAAACATACCATCTTAAATGTTGCTTTGGTGAAACCAAAACCAAACACCTTTGTTGATGATATTAGATATCTTTTATTGATTGCTACTCCATTCGATATCTACATCTTGGCAGTATCCTATAAACGGGATGGTGATGAATTAAATGTTTTCAACACAGGAATGAGTGTTTCTATTAATGGGTTAGGTTCATTGGATATTGCTTGTCATGAACCTTCAGGAAGAATTTTCTTCGTAAGTACCTCAAGTGGGTTAAATGTTTGGGAATTACAATACACAGGATCAGATGATTGGTTTAATAGTAAATGTGCTAAAGTATGTCTTACACAATCTGCATGGACAAGTTTACTTCCTTCTAACGTTATGTCACTTATCCCAGGTGGTAACAAGATACAATCTTTCTTCGAGGAGACTTCTCAAGAGACTATTGTACAAATAACCATTGATCAATCAAGAGGTATCATATATACTCTTTCTTCCAGATCTATAGTTAGAGCTTATTTCATCACAAGTAAAGGTGTTGAGGGTCCATCTACTATTGAACCATCATACATTAGTAGGATTATGGGGACCACTATGGCTAGAGGTGCTGCTATTTTGGGTAAGAAATATTTGAAAATCTCTAAAATTATACCAGTGTCGATGAATGAAAATAATAACATCTTTTATGTGGCTATTACTGTAGGTGGTGTTCGTTTATATTTTAATGGGTCTGTGAGCCGTTCCCATATTGAAGCTATTAGACTAGAGTCTATTAAATTTCCTCCAAGTTCTGTCACACCTGAAGCTTTACAACACGAAATTCAACAACAGCAATTGGAACAACAAAAGAAAAATATTCCATTTTATTCAAGCTTATCATTGTCAGAATCTATTACATTAAAAGTTCAAAAGAAATCTGCTGTTCTTTTAGAAACTACAAGGGCAAGTACCATTATTTCTCCCGGTATCTTCTTCTCGAGTGTAATTAAAGCTCATCAACCAAAGGTTCCAGTACCACCTGTCACTGGTGCTATTACTGATGATAAAGCAAAGCAAGCGCAAACTACTCCAAATACACAACCAGAGACTATTGAACATCGTTTATTTGTTAGTGTTCCAGATTATGGTATTCTAAAAAACCATGGTGAATATGTTGAAAATGCGACCTTCTTAGATACTAATGCTGCAGTACGTGCAATTATCCCATTAACTGGATTATTTAACGCTACCAATAAACCTTCAGGTTATGCAAATGCATTTGCCACACAATACAGTACTGAAAATCTTCGTGTTGCTGTTTTAACTAATAACACTATTGAAATTTACAAATATAGAACACCAGACGAAGTCTTTGAAACTTTAATTGATAATCCTTTACCATTTGCTCTAAATTATGGTTTAGCTGAAGCTTGTTCAAGTGCTCTATTTGTTACTTGTAAATTTAATAAATCTGATTTGGTAAGATCAGGGGCTCTTACATTTTTAACCTTAGGTATTCCAGGTGTCATTGATATTAAACCAAGATATAATCGTTATTCTGTTTCAACAGTTTCGTCACTGTTGAATAAACCATCATTCACTACGACTTCAGCTATTACTGGTTCTACCACTTCAACGCAAAATAGAATGCTGACAAGCTACAACACGAACACCAATTTCAACTTAGATGATGTTATTTTATCTCCAAGATTTTATGGTATTGCATTATTAATTACTAGATTATTAAGAGACATCTGGGAAAAACCTTTATTCACAGTTGCTGATGAAGCTAAAACAGATTTAGCACATACTCTTCTAAAATCTGCTTTTCCCAATAAAACAACTAATATTATAACTGGTATTTCAGTGTCCAAGACTGATATCGAATATTACCTATCCTCAATTGTAATCCTTAATGAATTTTTTGACAAATATGGTGACTCCTTGTCTAGAATTTCAACTCCTTTAGTGACTAACAGTACTGTTAATAATAAGGCTGATGAAGTAGCTAATCAAGCTGAAAATATTGCAATCAACGCATTGATCAGACTAACATATTCTATTAAGGAAGCTTTATCTTTCTTAAATGTTTTATATGAAGAAAGTGAAATTGATGGATTTGACCAACAATACCTTGCATTTAAGAGCATTTTTGGTTTCTTGAAGACTGATGTACAAAATACATTATCTCATTTGAAATTCAAGGATATTTTTGCTCCAAATGATAGTACTAAATTTTCTATTAGAGAAATTCTATTATCTGTCATTAACAGAAATATTAATAGAGGTGCTTCAATTGAATATACTGCTACTACTTTACAAGAACGTTGTGGTTCCTTCTGTTCTACTAATGATATTTTAAGTTTTAGAGCTTTAGAACATTTGAGAAAAGCAAAAGAAATTGGTACTAGAGATTACGATACGTTGAGTTATCATTTAGATAGTGCAATTAGATTATTCCAAACAATTGCTGATGATTTGTCCACTACCAAGTTGAAAGAAGCCATTGATATCATGCTAGGATTAAACTACTACCCTAAGACAATTGAATTCTTATTGAGTATTGCTGGTGCAGTAGACAAAGGTAATCTAGCATATCAATACGTTTCAAGTGGGTCTTTACCAAATGATGAGAGAAAGAAATATTTCGACAAACGTGTGATAATATATGATTTGGTCTTTGAAACTTTGGTTAAAGTCGATGAACTTGCGGCTAACAATAATGCATCCACTAGTAACCCATCTTTAGTTTCTAACGACATCAACACTATTAGAGATGAAACATATAAAATTGCTTTATCTTTCAATGATGAATTATTCCATTATCATATGTATGACTGGTTGGTAAGTGAAAATAATGAAGAGGAATTATTAACGTTAGATACCAAATATATTCTTCCATACTTGAACGAAAAGGCCAAGGATTCTCTAAAGATTTCAACTTTACTATGGGTTTACCATTCAAGAAAGCATAATTTCTATAAAGCTGCTGAAATCCTTTACACATTAGCTATTTCCAATTTTGATATTAAATTACATGAAAGAATCGAATTCCTTGCTCGTGCCAATGGGTTCTGTAATAGTGATTGTCCACCAAGTCAAAAGCAAGATATAATCCGTTTGGCAGGTACTATTAAAGAATTATTTGATATTACTGGTGTTCAAGATGATACTCTTTCTTTAGTTCTTACAGATAATCGAATTGATGAAGAAACTAAGAAGGAACTAATTAAACAATTAGATGGTAAGATTTTATCTGTCAGTGATTTATTTAATGATTATGCTGTTCCACTAGGTTATCATGAAATTGCCTTGGAAATATTTAAGATTTCTGACTTTAGAGATCAAGAAGAAATAATGGCCAAATGGGAAGAATTATTTGAGTCATTAAAACAAGAAGTTAAATTAGATGGCAACGTAGAAGATTCTGTTAATTTCATTAATTTATTATCTAGTGTTGTCATTAAGATTGGTAGAAAGATTCATACGTCAGAATTTGCCTTCCCTGTCTCTGAATTGTTCCCAAAGGTTTGTAATTTATTCTATCAAAATTTACCTAACGAACATATTAAGTCTGGTTCTATTATTTCAATTTTTATCTTATCCCAAGGTTCCTACAATAAATTATATTATATTTTAAAAGATTTGATTGAAACCAGAGATTCATCAAACGAATTATTCAAACAAGAAATGGTTTATTTGATAAAAGAATGGTATCAAAATGATAGAAAACTAAGGGATACTGTATCTTCTGAAGATATTACAAATTTAAGGGAGTATAGTATTGACAACGACCCAATCGATAAATATTATAAGAGTACTACTAATAATATCAAATAGACTATCCAAACAAAATCTACTTCGCATCGTCATCAAGAAACCTAACAATAACATCGTATTTATATAATGTAAGCATGAAATATATTATAACTATATATTGATTTACCGAGTTATATACATCATATTTCACAGTAAGCAAACAAAAACATATCATGTACATTAAAATAAACTAATCAATCTTCTTACAGGTAAAAGAAAAAAAGACCTCAGTTACATTAAAAAGATAAGAATATTATTCAAAATTGTTTAGTTTTATAATTTTTATTTGGCTTAAATGTTGTACCCAAGCGCCCAGATTAGCAAAATAATAATAAAGATAATAAAAGTGACGAAAAGTATAACCTTTCCATTAATATATTTCCTTGTAAAAATAAAAAAGTGTATATTAGGCAGTTCTAGCGGACTTTTGAATAACATAAAAGACCACAAACATTCAAATAAGAAAATACCTAGCTAACCAAAAATAAAAAACAATGTCAAAAAAAGTTGAGAATAGTAAGACACGAGGACTATAAGGTTACTCTCTGGAACTTTGCTTGAAGATATCAAAACCGATAAGGGAAAAAAAAATGTATTTAGTTGCTATGCACTTTTAGAAACCAAAAGTATTTTCTCCCGAGTAGGTCACATAAAGGAATCCATCAGAATCCTTATGTTCCTGATATATAGCTGACATTAAAGCGGCCGTAGGTGGAAGTGTATCGTTAACAAAAATAAATATTGCCTTTTCAGGTGGCAGCATGATTCTTTTTCTTATAACATAAACAAATTGACCCACTGTCAAGTCTGCTGGGACTAAATACTTCCTCTTGTCTATCTCTGGAATATCTGATTTTTCAGCACGTTCACAAATGACTGGTATTCTATTCTTAAATTTATCGGATATTCTCTCTGACTCAGCCTTTCTTTTTTCAAATGGAAATTCAGACTTAAATGAAGATTTCATGCTTGTGTAAGTTGTTTAAATGGGGCTATTCTGGTGATGTGTTTGTCTCTTGACAGTTAAAGAAAGTTATTTCCCAACCTTTTCAATTACAAATGTTTTGTGTCTCCAAATAGAATCCCCTTATAATAAAAAAAATTGAAATAAAAAAAAATTAATGGAATTTGTCTGTTGCTTAAATTAAAGCTACAAATGGTAATTTGTGGCAATAAACAACTTAAAACCTTCAATGGAAGTTGAATTAAGGGCATAATAAAATGTCACTGCACAAATAAATATACCGTAATTATTCTTATAATTTTATCTTTTCAATTTCTATAAAGAAATATAAATTACATAACTTTTATTTTTTTTTGAGGGTTTATTTAGTCGTATCCTAGCGGTGATCATATAAATACAAATTTAGTTCTTCTTGTGTATTACATTTATAACTTGAAGATCTTTAACTTGAAAGCAGTGTCGTTAATGGTTTGTTCTTCGTTAGCAATGGCATCAGATCTCGAACCATCAAATTTGGTGATATTGGATCTACAAGTCTTGTTTAACATTTCACCGTGTTCCTTAACAATGTCTTCAAAGTCTATGGTGTCCTTAGTTAATTCATATTGAACCAAAACATCATCAGTGGCTTCTAAACCACACTTCTTTCTCAACTTTTGAATTCTGTTAACTAGTTCTCTAGCTAAACCTTCAGTCTTTAATTCTGGGTAGATGTTAACATCTAAGACAATCAAGACTTCTTGGTCAGTTCTAGTTTCTTGACCAGCATCAACAGCAGAGTCTGGTAACCCTCTGATAACGTTCAAGTCACCCTTAACTAATTGAATACCAGCAACTTCAAGTTCACCAGTGGCCAAATATTGTTTAACTTCATCAGAAGTGACAGATGGTAAAGCATCCTTAACCTTCTTAGCATCCTTCTTCAATTTCTTACCTAAAACCGGCCAGTCAGCAACAGCCTTGTATTCAACACCGTATTTTTCTTCATCAGAAGTGATAATAATGTCACGAACATTTAATTCTTCCACAATATAGTTCTTTAAAGCCTCAATATCCTTTAAGTAACTTTCATCACCATGTAGGATAACTAAAGTCTTTAATGGAGTCTTCAAAGAAATAGTCTTCTTTTCACGAATGTTTCTACCTAAATCAATAACAGATTGCATTCTAGAGACAGCAGTTTCAATAGCTTCATCAAAGAATTCTTGTCTAACTTCTGGGTAAGATAAGAAATGAACAGATCTAGCATCCTTAGAGAATTGAGCCAAGACTTCTGGAGTAATGTATTCCTTCAATCTTAAGTAGATACCATCAGATAAGAATGGAGTGAATGGAGCCATGGCACGGACGAAAGTGAATAAGGCCTCGAATAAAGTGTTTAAGGCCTTTAGACAATCATCAACACCATTTTCACCCTTCAAACGACGACGGTTGAATCTAATGTACCAGTTGGTCAATTCATCAATAAAGTTTAATAATTTTGGAACGACAGTGTATAATTTGTAAGCAGCCATTTCTTGGTGAATAAATTGCACTAAAGATTGTAATGAGGCTAAAATCCATCTATCCATAACGTTATCACTGATGACAGATGGATCATATCTGAAGTCAACATCAGAGTTCTTTTTCAATAAAGCAATTTGACCGTCTAAGAACTTGAAAGAATTCCACCATGGTAATAAGACCTTAGAGACAACTTCCTTGACACCTTCTTCTTTGAATTTCAAACTTTCAGCCTTTAAGACAGGAGAATTGATCAAATATAATCTTAAAGCATCAGCACCGTATTTTTCTAAAACAATGTTTGGATCTGGATAGTTCTTTAAAGATTTGGACATCTTTCTACCATCAGCAGCTAAGACAATACCAGAAACGATAACGTTCTTGTATGGAACTTCACCGAATAAATGGGTACCTAAGACAGATAGGGTGTAGAACCAACCTCTAGTTTGATCTAAACCTTCAGAAATGAAATTAGCTGGAACTCTGTCAGAGAATTTTTCAGTGTTTTCAAATGGATAATGTTGAGAAGCGTATGGCATGGAACCAGATTCGAACCAACAATCGAAAACTTCTTCCACTCTCTTTAATTCACCTTTACCCTTTTGAGATGGGATAGTTAACTTATCAATGACGTCACGATGTAAATCGGTGATACCAGTGACACCAGTTAATTTTTCTAATTCTTCAACAGAACCAACACAGACAACTTCCTCGAAATCATCTGAAACCCATAATGGGATTGGAGTACCCCAGTATCTGTTTCTAGAAACGTTCCAGTCACGAGCATTAGCAATCCAGTTAGCGAATCTCTTTTCCTTAATGTTATTTGGAACCCAGTTAGATTTCATAACGGAGTCTAACATCTTTGGAGCAATTTCCTTAACACGAACGAACCAAGCTGGAACACTACGGTAAAGCAATGGAGTGTCAGATCTCCAACAGAATGGGTATGAATGGCGAATTTGACTAGCTAATAGTAAGTTACCAGAGGCAGTTAAATGTTTAATAATTAATTTATCAGCATCCTTAACGTAGACCCCAGCAAAATCAACAACATCGTCAGTGAATTTACCTAAATCATTAACTGGGTTTGGGAAAGTAGTGTCTTCAGAAATAATATTGTGACTTAAACAAACGTTGTAATCCTCTTCACCGAAAGCTGGAGCATTGTGAACAATACCAGTACCAGAGTCCGCAGTAACATAGTTGTCAGAAATGACTCTGAAAGCAGTGTCCTTATGTTGTTCGTAGAAGTATGGGAATAATGGTTCGTAGTGTAAACCAACTAAATCGGAACCCTTAATCTTTTCAACAATCTTGTATTTGGCATCCTTTGGTTTCTTGTATAAGGATTTAATCAAAGATTCTAATAAGATATAGTGAGCGTTCTTAGTTTCATCGAAAATCTTAACATATTCAAAATCTGGGTTAACACATAAAGCCATGTTAGATGGTAAAGTCCATGGAGTAGTAGTCCAAGCAACTAAATAAGTGTTTTCTTCACCAATAACCTTGAAACCAATGGTGACTGCTGGATCCATGACATCCTTATAATTTTGTTGAGCTTCGAAGTTACTTAATGGAGTGGTTAAACCAGTAGAGTAAGGCATGACTCTAAACCCACGGTAAACTTGGTTCTTGTCATATAATTGCTTAAAAGCCCACCAGACGGATTCCATAAAAGATGGATACATGGTCTTATAATCGTTATCGAAATCAATCCAACGACCTAAACGACCAATGGTCTTTCTCCAGTCAGCGGCATAAGTCATAACAATGGATCTACATTCATTGTTATAGTTTTCTAAACCGAAATCAAAGACATCCTTCTTATCTTTAATACCTAATTTCTTGTCAATAATATGTTCAATTGGAACACCATGAGTATCCCAACCGAATCTTCTTTCGACGTGGTGACCAGTCATAGTAGCATATCTTGGCACAATATCTTTAATGGTGGAGGCTAAGATATGACCGTAATGTGGAGTACCGGTGGCGAATGGAGGACCATCGAAGAAGGAGAACTCTGGTTTGTCCTTAGTTAATTCCAATGAGGTGTGGAAGGCATCGATTTCTTCCCATAAAGCAAAAACTTTTTCTTCTTCCTTTGGAAAGGAGAATGGAGATGTGGCTTCAGACATCTTCTTAGTTGATTTGTTCTATATTTACTTGAGTCAAGAGTGCCTCTAACAACAAAAAAGCCAAGACTTGTTGATGAATAAGCAAATATACAGTTAAACTGCAAGTTGTGTCTTGTCAATAACAAAACTGGCATTGTATGTGACTAATTCGAGGCAAAAACATCCACGAAGAAAAAAAATTGAAAAAAAAAAATTGAAAAATCGCTTCGAGCGAAAAAAAAAGAAAGAAAATAAAATTTCTGTCGCGCGTCACAATTCCTGTTTTAGGAAATCTTCAATAATCAATTTTAATTAATTTGTGACACTTTGTCAAAATATAAACATTGAAGAATATAGAATATTTATTTATTTAAGAATATTAACTATATATATTTCTTGGTTGACAAATATAAAACAGTAAAAATGGAGTTGTGTGTAGATAACTTTTTTTTGTCTTCATTTTAGAACTTCCTAACTAATCTACCTCTTCTACCGTAGGACCAGACTCACCTGCCCCACCTGGATGAGCTCCTGGCATTCCACTACCGCCACCTGGCATTGGACCTCCACCACCTGGAGCACCACCAGCAGCACCATAGAATTTAGTCATTATAGGGTTTGCAATAGATTCCAACTCTTTTTGTTTATCCTTATATTCTTCTAAAGATGCAGCCTGTGAAGCATCCAGCCAGTCAATGGTTTCCTGTGCAGCAGTTTCTAATGATTTACAATCCTCTTCACCAACTTTCTCTTTGAAACTTGCTTCATTGATTGTATTTTTTAATGTAAAAGCATAGGATTCTAAACTATTCTTAGCTTGAACACGTTCTGCTTCTGATTCATCCTCAGCTTTAAATTTCTCAGCTTCAGAAACCATTCTTTCAATATCATCCTTAGATAATCTCCCCTTATCATTTGTAATGGTGATTTTATTTGTCTTACCAGTACCTTTCTCTAAAGCAGAAACATTTAAAATACCATTAGCATCAATATCAAAAGTAACATCAATTTGAGGAACACCTCTTGGTGCAGGTGGGATCCCCGACAATTCAAATTTACCTAATAAATTATTATCTCTAGTCCTGGTTCTTTCCCCCTCAAACACTTGAATTAAAACGCCTGGTTGATTATCTGCATATGTAGAAAACGTTTCTGATTTTTTAGTTGGAATGGTGGAATTTCTTGGAATTAATTTGGTCATAATACCACCTGCGGTTTCAATACCTAATGATAAAGGAGCCACGTCTAATAATAATAAATCTTGTGTCTTAGCAGAAGTATCACCAGTTAAGATAGCAGCTTGTACAGCAGCACCATATGCTACGGCTTCATCTGGATTAATTGATCTATTTGGTTCTTTACCATTGAAAAAATCAGATACTAATTTTTGAATCTTTGGAATTCTTGTTGATCCACCCACTAAGACAATTTCATCAATTTGAGATTTATCTAATTTTGAATCCTTTAAGACTCTTTCCACTGGATCTAATGTGGATCTAAACAAATCAGCACATAATTCTTCAAATCTTGCTCTAGTGATAGAAGTATAAAAATCAATACCTTCAAAAAGGGAATCAATTTCAATTGAAGTTTGAGAAGAAGAGGATAATGCTCTCTTGGCTCTTTCTGCTCCTGTTCTTAATCTTCTTAAAGACCTTTGATTTTGAGTAATATCCTTCTTATTCTTTCTCTTGAATTCATTAGCAAGATGAGTAACTAATCTATTATCAAAATCTTCACCACCAAGATGTGTATCCCCAGCCGTGGCTCTCACTTCAAAGACACCTTCATCAATTGAAAGTAAAGAAACATCAAACGTACCACCTCCCAAGTCAAAAATTAAAACTTCATGATCAGCAGAACCTTTTTTGTCTAACCCATAAGCAATTGCTGCGGCAGTAGGTTCATTAATAATACGTAAAACATTCATGCCAGCAATGGTCCCCGCATCCTTTGTTGCTTGTCTTTGTGAATCATTAAAATATGCTGGGACGGTAACGACAGCGTCTTTAATTTTACCGCCAAGATAATTTTCAGCCGTTTCTTTCATCTTAGTCAAAACCATTGAAGAAATTTCTTCAGGACTAAACACCTTTGTTTCACCTTTAAATTCTACTTGAACCATTGGTTTACCTTGTTTATTAATGACTTTAAATGGGAAATGTTTAATATCATTAACAATATCAGGATCATCGAATTTCCTACCAATCATTCTCTTCGCATCAAAGACGGTATTATGTGGATTTAAAGCAGCTTGATTTTTAGCAGCATCACCAATTAATCTTTCTGTGTCTGTAAAGGCAACGTATGATGGAGTTGTTCTATTACCTTGATCATTTGCAATAATTTCTACTCTATCATTAGTGAAATGAGCTACACAAGAATATGTAGTACCTAAATCAATACCAATTGAAACTCCCATTTTCTTTTTTTTTAAGTTATTTTTACTTGTTTGTGGGGGGGGTGTATATAGGAGAGAGTGTGTATGTATGTCAAGAACTCCATTCTCTTGAGGAAAATATATCCTTTTTATAATGAATTTCAATATCAAGAGTGAAATGAACAACCTGGAAATAAAAAAAACACCCTTATAAATATGTTCTTTTATGTTCTATAAAATTCTAAAAGGACTACCCCACCTTTATTTATTATTATAGTCAGTATAAAATATTTGCACGACGTAGAAAATGTTGTTCAAGTTCATAATAACATTATTATTAAATTGAAGAAAAACCCATGGTAAAAGACAAAAAGAAGTGGTAAAAAGGGGATTATGCTGGTAACAATAAAAAGATGGATTGTAGAAACCCTTGGTAATAATGATGTGTGTTGAAAGTATGATTTAGTAGAGTACGGACTTTCGGAATTCAATTTTCATTTCTATTTGATCCACTTAAATTTTTAAGTTTGGTCGGTGTATGACAACTTTAATTACAAAATATTTTTAAGAAAGATTAAATGTGTCAGTTATGTTTCTCTATGAATAGAATAATCCAGTCTTAGAAGGATATATAACTAAGCTATAGACAAGAATATCTAGAAGAAAGATGTATACACGGAATGATAAACCACTAGAGTAGAATAACGGTCACTCAAATAAGGTCGGTGTTGGAATGTCGATCCAGCTGTGTAGATATACTAGGGTCACCACATGACCATTCCCAACAGAGTGTAAGTATTCTCATAAAGGAGCATGCTGAGGCTGTATACACACCAACAGCGTGTATGCACCACTGTCTCTTGCTTTGGATATCACAAAAGAAGTGTCAACAAACCCGCACCGAACAGAACGCAGAACAATACACCGCGAACTCCGACACGGCGGGGCGAGAGCCGGATTTCCCCTTTGGGCAACTCGCCCGCGGGTGCACGGGTGTCGGCACGGGACAGTCCCGCCAAAATTTGCAATTAGTAATTGACTGCAATTTTTGGCAAAGAAAACCGTCCACAAGTGCTGTTCTGTGTGTTTGAACCACACCCCGTATATCTCTGCCACTCCGGGGTTATATTGCAGTGTAGTGTAGTATATATTACATATCATAACAAGGAGACTGTCGCTCTTCCCCTCGTCCCGTTTTAATATTCATTCTTTAACTCATACAACATCGTAATAAACACAACACAAAATGTCTACTGCTACTTACGACCAAATAGAAATAGACGATATGACATTCCATCCAGAATCACAATTATTTACATACCCATGTCCATGTGGGGACAGGTTTGAAATTTTAATAGATGATATGGTGGATGGTGAGGATATTGCCGTGTGTCCAAGTTGTTCTCTTATGATTGATGTCATTTTTGAACCGGAAGACTTGATTGAATATTTCGAACAAGCTGGTATGAATCCACCAACTTCTTTAGCTATTACCGCTTAGACTGCCTTTCTTTCTTCTTCTTTTCAAGAAACATATATATATATATATATATATATATATGGGTAGGCATGTATTGAGACCCGGTTCAAGAATAGTTATTTAGTGTATTTTATTATCATTCACTAACTGTTATACAACATTATATACAACGTTTTTAATGTCATCGCAATCTTTTTATTGTTATTTTTTTCCTCATGTAAACACTGAAAAATCTTTAATTGAAAAAAAAAAATATTCATATACAAGAACAACTCAATTCATCCCATACCATCCCATAAGACCCGACCCCAAAAATGAGTAAAAAAGGAGATAAAATAATTAAAAAATTAACACCAAATTTACAAATTATGACCGAAACCCCATCGGTCGAAGCACCAAAGGAAATTATTACAGATGAAATTAAGTTACAAAGAGTAGCAAGACCATTAAGACATGTTAAATATATCCCTTGTAAGGCACAAATCTTCACTTCTCGTGATAACCCCATCGAATTCTCATATGAAAGAAAGATTAAGACTCCGATCCCTAAGAATAAATTGGTCGTCCAAGTCACCGATGTTGGGTTGAACCCGATTGATTCCAAAATTAAAAATGGGTATACTAACACTTTGTATGGAGAAATTGGTCTTGGAAGAGAATTTTCTGGTATAGTGACTCATATCGGGAGTGATATTGCCTACGCGTGGCATGAAGGGGATAAAGTTATGGGTATTTATTATCATCCACATATAGGGAATGGTGCTTTACAAAGTTCAATTTTAATTGATCCAAAAGTAGATCCATTGGTTTTGAAACCTGATAATATCTCGGATGAAGAAGCTGGTGGGGCCTTGTTTTGTCTTGGAGCAAGTTATAACTTGTTGAATAAATTGTATAAGGATAAATATTTGAACTCGAATTCAAATATTTTAATTAATGGTGGAACAAGTTCTTTATCTCTATTCACTATACAATTATTGAAACGGGTTTATAAAGTTAATAAAAAATTGGTAATTGTCACATCAAGTAATGGTCCTGATGTATTGAAATCAAATTTCCCAGATTTAAAAGATGATATGATTTTCATTAATTATTTAACTTGTAGAGGTAAATCAAGTAAACCATTAAGAACAATGTTAAAAGAGGAGAAAATTGCAGAT
Organism: Monosporozyma siamensis; assembly: GCA_003708905.3. Lineage (NCBI taxonomy): Eukaryota > Fungi > Ascomycota > Saccharomycetes > Saccharomycetales > Saccharomycetaceae > Monosporozyma > Monosporozyma siamensis. The sequence continues at coordinate 49,821 of PPOL03000031.1, forward strand.
TATTCAAATGATAACGCCTCAACAATAGAAAATGAACCAATTATACCATATACCCAGGGGAAATTTGATATTGTCCTCGATTTTGTTGGTGGATATGATATTATTGCTCATGGTTCATCTTTAGTACATAGTAAAGGGATTTATGTCACTACAGTGGGGGATTATGTGGCAAATTATAAAGAAGATGTATTTAATTCTTGGGATAATCCTAGTGCTAATGCAAGAAAAATTTTTAGTTGGTCATTTCATTATACACATTTTTATTTTGATCCACATCAAAAACGTTCTTCTGACAATGACTGGGTCGAGACTTGTGCGAAATATTTAAAAGATGGTACGGTAAAATGTATTGTAGATAAAGTTTATGATTGGAAAGATACACAAGAAGCATTTAAATATATGTTAACACAAAGAGCTCAAGGGAAGATTATATTAAAAGTAGAACAATTTTAATTCATCCCATTACATACATCACATTTAATAATTAATAATGTATAAAACTTCTTATGCATAATAATTAAATAAAATTATTTATTAATAACCTTTTTATAGTGGGACAGAGAAACTGATCACCTCTTTAACACACATCTATTCTTGGAAAAAGGGGATTAGCTTCTCACTGACCACTGCCCTGGCATAATATATATCAGTATCAAAACATTCTTCATTTCATAAATAACCCTAATAAGAATAAAACAAGTGCAAATGCAATGTAATAAACTTGAGATCCACCTGCTTTCTTTTCTTTCTTATCATCTTGTTTATTTTGTTGTTCATTCATTTCACGTAATGCCTCCTCTGCTCTAATTCTATCTTCAGGGTCTTGAATATCCTCAATATCAATAGCCTTTTCATTAACTGCTTTAGCTATAGCATTATTAAATCTCGTAGATTTCTTTAATTCTTCAATTTCTGGATGTCCTTCAGTTTTCCGCTTCTCTAATTCCATTAAATTCTTATCTATTACATCAGGAAATATAAGTTTAAATCTAGTATTTTGAAATGTATTATATTCTATTGATTTAGCTGCATAATATTTCTTTTGTTGATCTGTAGTCACAATAGAACCCGTAGTAGTTTCATTTCCAGTCATAAAACTCAACAAACCGGTCAAAATAGTAGCTACAGACCAACCAGGGTTCCATAAATCGGGATGATAATCACTCATAGAAAGACATAATCTTGTATTTTCTTTAAATCTACCATTTGGTGTAATCATTCTAATAGCAGGTGGTTTATATGGATAATCCGATGGGAATGTCAAAGTCCCATGATATTGTCCATTAAAATATGGTGTATCTGGTGGTCCAGTAATAATATAATGCCATTCTAAAATATTATCATCATTTGGACGTGCTTCAATAAATTGTGGAGGGTTTTCAACAATTAATTTATATTCTTTTGTAAGTCTTTTCAAAGCTTGTTTAGTAGCCATATTTATATCTCTCTCTATATATATTCTTGTAAGTTTTTGTTTATAAAAGTGGTGATATGCAAAACCTCAGATACTTAGTAAGGATGATTCAAATGAGTTTATTTTTGTAATTACGTTTTACTTTCCCATATTCCATGTTTTCTTTTTTTTATTTTTTTTTTTTTTTCAGCCGATGTTGAAAAGCCAAAAAAAGTCTCAAATGGCAATAATTGTATTGGTGACACAAATTCCAACGCCTGTAAACAGCATTCGTCCTCTTATATTATGATCGTTATGCATTACTTCTTGTTTACATTTATATATATGTATATAGTGTATAAATTGGGTTTAACTTTTCATGAAACTGAATAACCGGGACCGTCTGGATTTAGTTGAAACAAATGTGTCATTCCCAGAACCGCTTGTCATCATACTTGTATCATGAGATGCATTAACATTATCTGCATTTTCAACTTGTTCCCTTTCATATTCTGCTTGTACTTTTTTAAATCTTTCAATAGAATCATATTTCAATAAGTTATCAATATTTTCTTGATATTCTTTCTTTGCATGAGGATCCTCGCAAAATAATTTAAAATCTGGTCTTTCTGGCTCAATTTCTTTATAAAATAACACATATGCAGTGGTTAAACTGTTGGAATCACCAGTAAAACGAAGTACTGTGGCTTCTTCTACTGTCTCCACGGTTTCATCATCAAAGAATAACCAACCAAATTTTCCGGTCTTACAAAGTGAAACGTAATGACCATGTTGTGGCCCCCCACCCATATGTAAGACAATCCCTGTTAATTCATATCTTTTCCTTACAGAAGAATCAAATGTAGATTGAACATCAAGGATCAGGGGATAATCTATTCTATTAAATAATTTCACATTGGTATTTTGAACTTCGGAATATTTAAATCTTTTCAAATGTAAAGCTAATATCTTGGGTAAACTCTTAATACCAACAACTCTTTCAGCTTCTTGTAACCCACAACATACGTTACAATAAAATTTATTTGAACTATTCAAAAGTTCTCTTTGATGAAATTCATGTAACTCTGCTTGAACATCTGTAATTTCATTTTCTTTAACCTCAATGGGAAAATCTAAGAATGGTTCATTCTTAACCGTCACTGAATCACATGTTAAACATTTAATCTTACTAGATTGAGTCCCCTGGAATAAATTCTTAACAAAATTTTCATTATTCTTAATTTCAAAACTTTCTGGATTATTATTAGCATATTCACTTAAATCATTCAAGAGGAAATTAAGAAATTCATGAGCATCTTGATGCATCATAGTATTAAAAAGTACATTTTCTTTCTTTAAAATATGAATAAATCTTGTTGGAGATACAACACCAGTTAATGATTCATTTTCGGTGATTGATTCAAACAAATCTTTCAATGCAGTATACAAATTAGGCTTATTACCATTAAACATGGAATAATCAATATTTAATATAGGCCCATTTATTAATGCTGATTTTTTCCTTTGTTCATTAGTTAATGTAACACTCTTTTCGTTAGATTTTAATAACGAATCATCCGAGGACAAAGAAGGTTCTAAAATTTGACTACCACATTGCTTTTTTGTTGATTTATCAGGTAAAGATCTACCTACAATAATTCTCTTATATCTTGGCGGTCCCATAACTTTGTTTACGGGTGATGTAGAATTACTACGTTTTTCATTTGACATTTGTCTCTCCATTTTACTTGGAACATGATATTCCCCATACGGATTTATTTCCCCATCAGCTACTCCATCACCTTCACCTTCTCCCGGACTGGATTGCTTGGTTAATTTATTTGAGTCCTGATTATTGGATTTACTAGAATTTCTTAAGAAACCAGAAAGTAATTTTCTACCACTTGAAGATGAAGCTGAAGCTTTTGGATCATCTTGGTCTATATTTTTGTCATGAACATTTTGAGCATCATTATCGTGAGTATTATTATCGGTATCTGCATTGATTGACATCTTGTGACTTACTGCCTTTTCAAAACTGGATTCACTAAACACTTTGGGAGTGTGTCCTACCATTTGTATTCTTCTATCCCATATTGGTTGTGTTTGAGATCTCAATGGATATTTCAATATGTTGACACGAAACTCTGGAATGTTGTATAAACATTGTAACACTGAATTACAATAACAAGTATTACCAAAATTTTCATACCCAAAGATCTTGTTTGACCCCGTACCATATGGCATCAACTTACTAACATCAGTAGTGGATATATCCGTAATAAACTCGTCGTCATGTGTATCATTTCCTGAATCATTACCACTTAAAGTCACATCATGTTCATGTTCATCAGAGAGGAATGGATTATTTCTCTCCATGGTAGTATCAAAGATTTTGTCTGAACTGGTGGGACTAGATTGTAACAAATAATCGATATCTGGGTTCTGTTGTAACTTTTCATCAACTTCTCCATCTATACTACTAGCATTCCCACCCATATCTGATGTCTCCAAACTGACAATAGCCCGTAGGGGCTCCATATTCTGTGATATGCTACTGTGTTCACTATGTTCATCCTTCTTAGATTCATGCTTCTTCTTACTGCCCTTATTTACCGTCAGCCACCTTTTCAACATGATTAATCTCTTTTAGCGATGGATAATAAAACGACAAAACACTGTACGCAGAAAAAAATAACGAATAGTCTTTTGAAACTTTAAAGGCAGTTTATTGCAACTTATGAGTCAACTTCGACGCTTAAACTCCTCCACGTTTTTACTTAAACGGTATTATTTAAGTCAAATACATCGTTCTATACCGGATTTTTTCAACTGAATTTTTCAATAATAACACCATTTTTATTTCGCAACTTCTGAAGGAAAAATTGATATCCCGCACAAATTTCAACAAAAAGAGCAACAGATGTGCACAATCCCCATTCTAACCTGTACTTTGGTTGGTTAAACAGAAGCAGTGATGTCGTTATATACAAGTGGTTCTTTTATTTAATGGATACAAATTTTTTATTCAATTTTTTTTGGTTCTTAGAATTTAAAACTCAGGTTCTGTGTTAACATTATCAAACCAACCAAATAAATCATCAGTATTTAAATTACCTTCTGTCCAACCTACACTCTGTTGTTGGAAAAAATCATTTAGATATGTGGCTTCTAAGGCTTCTTCTTTATCTAATTTCCGGCCTTTGTTCTGTGGCATATCTGTTGGAACGCTTGCCGAACCCTTCTCTATCACCTCATCTATACCATTGTCAGTGTCACTAGATCTTGAAACTATACCACTAGCCTTTTGCTGATTGTTATTATTATAGCCTTGCACATCTCCAGGAGTACTCTTAACACTTGCGGGATTTGGTATCGAATTTCTATGATATTCACTCACGGCAGGTCTTTGTCTATCAGAAGCAAACAATGATTTAGTATTTCTCATTCTCTTTAAGGATTGTGTTACGGGAGATAAAGATTGATCAAATTGTTGTTGTGGTTGTTGTGACATATCTTTAGTTGTTGATCTAGGATTACCCATGACAGAAGGATTGCTGGTTACAGAAGCTGCAGCAGAATATGGTGTCACAGTACTGGTGGGACTACTCCACGAGGAATAAGACCAATCAAACCCGTTGCCTTGGAATAACGAGTCGTAATTCGTAACACTACCATTTTCTTCTAACATTGATAGCGGTATACCATTGATAGTCATCATATTACCATGTTGTGTATCATTTTTATTCTTTGCTTGTTCTTCAGCTTGCTTTAAGGCATTACTAGTGGGCACTAATGTTGTCACTGTGGTACCATTGGGGGTTGTTGTAGTGACAGTTTGGAAATCTTCTTTTAAAATTTGATTATACAATGGTAGTGGATACAATTTCCGTTCGCTATTTTTCTCCTTCTCCTGCTCAGTATTACAATTAGGATCCATTTCTCTTCTTCTTGCCTCATGAACACACCAAACAAAATCATAGAAAAGTGACCCAGTCAAATGAGATCTAATTCTAGAAATAATTCCAACCCCTTCAGTGAAGACTTCAGGATGTGTAATTAAAATCATATTTGATTTTTCTAACATGGTTGCTGTTCTGGTAATATCATTCTCCACAGCAGCCCATGCTGATGATTGATTTCGGAATAGTCTATGAACTGTCACAATAGATTGTCTTGCAGAATTTAAATATTTCTTTACGTTCAACGAATTTATTTGTAATTTGAATAATAATAAACCGGAAAATGTGACACTTTGTCTCACATATATTGGTAAAGAAGTTAATGGTCTCTCTTCTAATAATTCACTAAATAAAGTAACACATTTAGTGGCATATAAGTAAGCCTTTGTAATGTATTGTGCTTGATCTTCAATAGGAGTTTGTGGTAAAAATGCAAAACAGCATATATTTAATCTAACATAGAGGTAGTAGATGTGAACAACAATATCATCTTCCAAATTTAAATTTTTGTTAATCACTTCTAATTCTCGTTCAAGTACTGATAAAGTACCAGCACGATCCCTTGGTTCTATAAGCCCATGTGAACTAATGACACTGGATCCCATAACATTACACAATTTCATTTGGAAACTAGCTAAACAAATTAAGTTTTTGAATCGTCTTGGTAATTTAAATGTATATGGTTTCCGATTATCATAATCATCATCAATTTTATTCATAATATCTTCATGTAGATCTTTATTATCCAATGCTTCCGCACTCTTTGCCATTTCTACAAGATAATCTGTCTGTGAAGTAGGAGGTAGACCTAGAATTGTAGACCAACATACTTCTGTGAAGAAAATACCTAACCACGTTCTTGTTCTCCATTTTTTAGCATTAGGCATTAAAGTTTGATTCCTTGTAAATTCATAAATGAATTCACCTCTATGCAACCCTAATTGGTATGACAAAGATTTAGCTAAATTAATAAATCTGTATGAACAGTCATCTAACACTTTTTCATTTGGTAAGGGCCATGTAGATAATATAATTAAAGCTTGTGATATATGTGTAGATCTTGGTGTTCTTAAGCAACATGTTTCCACGGCTAATTGTTTGATCAAAGGACTTAATTTTATATACAAAATTGGTTCTGGATCAGACAAACATGCAGTTAACATGACAGTCCAAAATAAAAGTTTTGATTGGGAATATAATTCAGTCACCGAGTTAGAAAACATAATTGTTAAAAATGGTAAATAGTCATTAACAAATACTTTATGTAATTGGGCAGCTCTTTCCATTGTGATATGGACATCACCAATAATAAATCCACTAACATTGTTCAATTCACCAGTAAATGGAGAGGGAAGAGGGGATAAAGTTGTAGTCACAGCAGCGGTTCCTATAGTAGTAGCTTGATTTTGAACTGTACCAGGAGCTGAAATTATTGGACGTTGCGAAGGAACCATATTTGGAGATGAATGTGAATGATGGATAGGTGATACCGAAAGATGTCTAGAGGGTGCACTATGGTCTGAGGTATCTGGGGACATTACATGAGATGATAAACTATTAGAAGCACTGGCTAAATATGTGGTTATGGGAACCTTCGGTAGTGGTTTCTTAGTATCATTCATAGGAACACTGGAAACTGCTGGTATTTGCGACTTTGTAGTAGTTGCATCAGGGGAATTCCATTTTGTTAAAACTGATTTGTCTATATTTGATTCTTTCAACATATTGAGCAGCAAGCTTTCATTAGCCAATAAATGTTTAACTTTAATTTTTAATTCATCAATATCCTTTCTCATTATTTGAATTCGTGAACCCTTCTTTGGCACGAATTGGGCGTCTATTTCACAAAGCAGATCAAATTTCTTACATCTAGAACATGGTTCAGGATATTTTTGATTTGCATCACATTTTACTTTATGTTGTCTACAATGGGTACATGAGGTTACTTGCCTATGATTTACCCCGATAGAATTGGATGAAATAGACTGTTTAGCTTTTAGATTTGGACTATTGATAGTCTCTTCTAAATTAGTCTCCAGTAGGGAAGTAGATGAGCTCAAGGGTTCCAATTTTTGTCGTTTACCTTCCTGACTGTCACTATCGTTATGATTGATAATATTAGCAATATCACCTTGTCTTTTGGCAGCATTTTTGGGTTGATTGTTTTGTTGTGGAGGGATATTGCTATTCATCTTTTAGAGGGAAATATCAAATGATCAAATAAGAATGTATTAATATTAGAACGAAAATATTCACTAAATAAAAAAGGAAGTAAAATGTCACAGTTATTGCTAGATTATAATTATACTTGATCTTTTTGTAGTCACTTTATTGTTTATCGAACTCCAGGTAAGAGTAATGTTTCTCTTTCCAATCTAAATAATGACGGTGATTTTATCACTTTTGATGTCTTCGGATTTGCATTTTTTTTACTTTTATTTTTGACTTTGTCGTTGTTACGCGGTAGTTGAAAGAAGCCATACAAATACTAACATCAGAGTATGGTGTGATTGGCCTGTAATGTGATTAAATTCATCTTTAGTTGTTTTAATAGTTTCTGAGTTAGGTAATAAAGCATTCTTATGTTCCGGCTAGAATTGCCCAATCATAATCGTAGCATATGTAGGTGAGGGAACTTGGGTACAATAAGAATTGGAATATTAGTTAAAAACTTGTTGATTGTAATAGCCAGTTTTTTTAAAAGCCTGTTGAGTTTAAGTAACAGTTAGTTTTCAGTTTTTCGTCATGAAGAACTATGTATTTGTTATAAATGGCTCACAAAATTATTATCGCTGCAAAAAAGGGATGCTAAGTTACAATATGGACACACATAATCTACTGTAAAACCACACCAACTAGCGGCAGCTAAAACCTGTCTTAGTGCTTTTAGACAGTCAGATTCAAACTGCTTCTTGCTCCATTGCAAACAAAAGAATCTTGGGCGGTTAAATCTTTGCTTTCCCTTTTGGATTTCACAAAATTTGTGATATTGAAAATGTAAACAAAGTTTTAAAGATGCCGCCAATATCAAGTTTTGTGTTCAATTAACGTTTTAAAACAGACAAAGCTGTTACCATCACAGTCTGACAGGGATAAGATATGGCTGCGAGAACAACTGGTGGATCTTATCCAGGATCAAGGAGAGTTTCTGGTGAAAATATAGCAAGGAGGACTACAATTGCAAGCGGTAGAAGTTTAGCGACAAATTCCACGTCAAGGGCTAGTAACTCACGTTCCAGAACATCTCCACCAACAATTACCAGTAAAAATAATAATGATTTAGATTCCACAAGACATCCACACTATTTATCATCTAATAACGGATCCAATATCCAGGTTTATGTACGTTGCAGATCAAGAAATCAACGTGAAATAGATGAGAAGAGTAGTGTAGTGATTTCTACTATGGGACACCAAGGTAAAGAAGTAATCTTTTCTACTGCATCATCTCCACTTGCTTATCAAAAGAAAACATATACTTTTGATCAAGTATTTGGTGCTGAAAGTGATCAAGACTCTGTGTTCAACACCACTGCCAAAAATTATATAGAGGAGATGTTAGAAGGGTATAATTGTACAATTTTTGCCTATGGTCAAACGGGTACCGGTAAGACTTATACAATGTCTGGTGACTTGAATATTTTAGGTGATATAAACTCTAAGGATAAAATCCTTCTGGGAGAACATGCGGGGATTATACCAAGGGTCCTCGTGGATTTGTTTCAAAGGTTAGACAAAAAAGAAGGTGAATATACAGTGAAGATATCATTCTTGGAACTTTATAACGAGAGATTAAAGGATTTGCTATCCACAGATAATGGGGGTGAGGAATCTATAAGAATTTTTGACAATAATAGTAACGATATTAATAACAATAACAACAATCGTCACTACTCTAAGACAAGCAGTACAAATCTTAAACATCCTGGAACAAATTCTGGTAGATCTGATAATTACAGTCCATCAAGGAATGTTTCTAAATGTCACAACACCAAACCTGCAACAAATTTTGGTAACAATCAGTCTTCAATTATGGTGAAAGGTATGGATGAAATTTACATCAAATCTGCATATGAAGGTTTACAGTTATTAACTGAAGGTTCTTTGAAAAGAAAAGTTGCTGCCACCAAATGTAATGATTTATCTTCTAGATCTCACACTATTTTTACTATAACAACTAATATTACTAAAGTTGATCCAGTATCAGGAGAGCAATATATTAAGATTGGTAAACTAAACCTAGTTGATTTAGCAGGGAGTGAAAATATTAATCGGTCTGGTGCAGAGAATAAAAGAGCCCAAGAAGCGGGTTTGATCAATAAGTCTCTTCTAACTCTTGGGCGTGTAATTAATGCGTTGGTAGATAATTCACAACATATTCCATATCGTGAATCTAAGTTAACAAGATTACTACAGGATTCATTAGGTGGTAAAACCAAAACATGTATTATTGCCACGGTGTCACCTGCCAAGATATCAATGGAGGAAACTATTAGTACGTTAGAATATGCAACTAGGGCGAAGTCAATCAAAAATACACCACAGGTCAATCAATCCTTGGCAAAGGATGCTTCTTTAAATACTTATATCAGTGCTATTGAAAAACTACAACAGGACCTTAGGGCTAGTCGACAAAAGGATGGTATTTATATTACACAGGATCAATATGATCTTTATGAAAGCAACTCTATTTTAATTGATGAACAAAAGACACGGATCCATAATATGGAGGAACAATTACAAAGATTTAAGGAAAAATACGTCGAACAGACAGAAATCAATAAAGAATTGGAGCAAAAATGTGCTACTTTGGAACAAACAAAGCAAGTACTTCATCAAGATAAATCATTTTTAATTTCTTTGATTGATGAATATTTACAAAGTTGGAATGACCTGTCGTCTGAGGTTAAAAGCATTCATGAAAATAACATAAATTTGTTGAATGAGTTGGATGGGGAAAGAAACCGACTATGTACAGATTATAATGATAATATTGGTAAGCAGCATACTATAAGTCAAAATATTCTGAAACAAACAGACCTACTGCGTACATTACAAAGAAACATTGAAAATTATAACCAAAGATTCGAAACTGTGTTGAAAGGGATTAGTGGAGAATTAAAGTCTAGAATAACATCATTTCAGTCCGAAAGTATGGCAATTACGCAACAACTCAACATTGATGAGATTGTCAAAGCGGTAAAAGAATTAGACACAATTTTGAAATCTTCCTTAAATGAGTTAACTAAGCCACGGGATGATCTTTTCGAGTCCATATATACTTCACACAGAGATATCTTGGGAAATTGTCTGGATGACATAACCAAAATCAGCAGCACCCTGGAGGATCAATTGAAAAACTCTCTCATTTCCCTTTCAAACACATTAGCCAATAATAGTGACTCATTTCAAAGTTTTATCGACGATCAAGATGCTAAGAGTTCTCAGTTAATCGACCGTAAGATACAGTACATACAAAAGCTCGAAAAGGAATTACAGGAAGAAAGACAGTCTTCTTTGGATGTTCAAAAATATGTTCAATCATTACAAAACTTTATAGTTAATAATATTCAACAGCAAAGGACGAATATGTTCCAAGCCATGTTTCAAATGTTAAGAGAAGTTGAAAATAAAAATACAGAATTAGACCAAGACATCTATGGGAAATCTGTCTTAGCTTTGAACAGTTTTAATAAAGAGGCAGACTCAATAGCGAGAAAAACTTTTAGTGACATTACAATTGGTTCAATTGAATGCTTAGAAGAAATACAGTCGGCCCATTCAAAGTATAATGAAAAATTGTCCAAGAATTGTGTTGATCATACGAATGAATGTAGAAAACTTATCGATAACCTCCCTATTGAAAAAGACATATCAGTGTTAGTTAAAAGATTACAGATGTATTGTAGCCAAGAAACTTCATTAAAATTAAGTGACAGTATCGAATCGACAAAAGGGAATATTTCAACTACTATCAACCAAGCAAATGTTCAATTATCCAAAAACATAACGGAATTTATTAAAGTGGTAACAACATCCAATGATAATAACAATCATCAGGTAGCAACCTTGGCTAATCGTATTAATGACCTGTCAGAATATATTTTAACGACATACAATAGTAATATATTACAAGTCTCGACAACACAAAATGATATACTGTCCGAACATTATTCAGAATTATGCAAGATTGTCGACCAATTAACTACTCTTTCCCACTCTAATCAGAGCGATAAGAAAAAGGAACTACTGATCAATACCAAAGAGCGGGTATTAACAACCCTTCCTGCTTTTAAACAACCCAAAACTTACCAAATTTACCAAGATATGAAACAGAAGGATATATCACTTCCGATATCGGATGAGGCTACCAATAAAAATATATCACCCGTTCGCATAACTGATGCAAAGTACAGTCCCAGTACTCCAATGCCAATTCCAGATCAACCCTTACCAAAAGTTCTAATTCCCAAAAGTATAAACTCAACTAATAAAGCTCCTTATGTTGTTCCCAGTTTCCTAAAGGATATCGACAACAAACGATATGGAGAAAATAACCTTAAGAGGAGATTTACTCAAGAGGATATCAAACAAGAGGAAACAGAAGAGTTAGATCAAGAGAATATAAAAAAATTACACTTGTAGAAGTACGTCTGACTTTTCGTCGCTAACTTGAATATTTTTTATAAGCTATCTTTATAGACATTGTATTTCATTATATGTAACACGTTATGCTAATGTAAGTAAGTATAACTTACATGATTATGCAATCTTTTTTGGAGCCTTTTTTAGATCTTTTCTTAGAACTTTTTGTATCATCAGTTGTTGAGGAAGGTTTCTTACTTTTGTTCTGTTTCTGTAATAATGTTGGAGGTTCCTTAGATGATGCAAATTTGAATGTACCAGTATTAGTACTTACAAAACTAGCGGGTGTTGTTGCTGCACGTTCACTTCTTTCATGCGATTTTGCAGTAACACAATTAGGTGGAGGGAAAAGAAGAGAAGGTTTCGTGTCAGTATATTTGTTACTACCATTTAAAACTGGTTGTTCCCCAGAACCAATCAATTCATTTTGTTCTATAGAATGGTTAGTTTTACCGTTTATGTTAGAAGTATAATCTTGTTTTATATTTAGCATGCCATATTGTAATGGGTATTCACCCTTCCCCATTTCATTAAGATCTCCCTTAGCAAAATTATCTTCCGTAGTTTGGTTCAAAATAATATTAGTACTATCATTACTAGCTAACCTACTCTTACTCCTTTCTTTTCCATCTTCGAAGGTTCTATTTTTTTTATCATGAATATCTGTTTGTGATGATGAAAACAAATTTAATGTGCTAATACTCAACGTTTTACGAGCAGATTTTTTATCTCTCTTTTTATAAGATCTTGTAGACTTATTCGCAGGCGATTCTTTTTTACTTTTCATTTTGTTAAGGGCTCTTTCATCTTTATTCTTGGCGGCCTTTTCATACCACTTCCAAGCAGCAGCTTCATTTACTTGACAACCTTTACCATGTTCATAAAAATAACCTAAAGTAAATTGAGCTTTAGCATACCCAGCTGTTGCAGATTTCTGAGCCCATTGGAAAGCTTCATTTTCATCTTTAGAGAAGGCTGGCTCTGCTCCTAATAAATACCAAGCACAAAGACCCAACATAGCGATGGGATCTCCTCTTAATGCCGCCTGTGTATAATAATGGACTGATAAACTAACATCTTGAGGAACGGTATCGTTCCCAGTCTCATAAATTTGTCCCAGAACTGTTGAAGAGGGGACATGTCCCAAACTTGCTGCTTCAATATATAATTCCATTGCATATTTTTCATCTGGGATAATGATATCAAGAAAACCAACTTCATAAATTTTTGCTAATTCGTATGGTGCCGCAGCAGTTAATTCATTGGCCCTTGCCGCAGCTCTAGATAACCATTTAATACCATTTTGTTTGGTATTTACATCATTAGGAAGACCCATCTTCCCATAAAATGAATATAACCCAAGTTTAAACATGGCAGATGGGTGATTTCTGGAAGCAGCAAATTTCAGGAAATTCAAAGCCTTTCTTGAATCACTTGTGGTACCAATACCTTCCTCATAACAATGGGCAGTTCTATAAGCACTTTCTATGTGTCCATGTTTAGCTGCACTTTGAAATAATACAAATGCCTCTTTATTCTCAACTTTACCGAATGCACCTGAAGAATAAGAATCTGCTAATAAATATTGAGCATCCACATAACCTTTGTCACTTAGCTTCTTTAAATAATGTTTAGCTTCCTTTAAAAAGACTTTTTTCATTTCTTGTTCCTCTGTAGAAATCTGATCTGTATTCATTGTTAATGCTGTCTGTAACACATACTGAGCAAATTCAAACAACATCTTCGGATCCTTTGATTTCTTGACAGTCTCTTTATACATTTCAATGGTTTTTAATCTGGGTACTAATGAGGAATTATTTTCATCACCAAGGTATTTCTTTATAAGTTGGTGAGAGATATCAGCTACTGACTCATTAGTCGATGTCAGTTGAGCTTCACTATTAGTATTTAATAGATATAAATGAGATAAATCGACTGATCTGGCCTTTCTTTGTCTCAAAGATGCCACATTTATAGAAGAAGTTGAAGAGTTTTTATCAACCAGTGATGCAGAGTTGACTGGTTTAGGTGGTTTAAACTCTCCTAAATTTATTGTATCTTTACTTTGCTTTTTAATTATATTGGAGGAGGAAGAAGGTGATGTAACCAGACTTTCTTTACCATTAGGGCTGTTGGTTGAACTATTTAATGAAATGATAGTTCTGGATGTTCGAAGCGGACTTTCCTCTTTACTTTGGTATATATCATTATTGCTTTGAGATAACTGTCCCTTTGAGTTCTGACCATTCAAAATCGGACCTTTCTCTGTATGGCTGCCAATACCTTCTTCTATTGATAGACCTAATCCTACACTGTCCTTAGGATTGTCTATATTAATAAAACTGTTTGTAGCAGATCCATTTTGGTTGTTTGTGGTGGAGTTAAACGGTGTGGAATTGAAGGATGTTTTACTAGTTGTATCAGAAAGTGACTGTGAGGTACCTTGGAATAAACTCTTGTACGGATGCATTTTGGGCCCAGCTTGTGCGATATCTGACTGCATTTTTTTGTATTTTTATCTTTAAGTTATTCAATAGAATAGTAAAAACGCAATATCTATAAGTTTGAAGGCTTGTGACTGTCTAGAAGTTCACTTGAACTTTCTGTGTCACTCTTGAAACTTCCATTCGAGAAAAGTTGCAAAAACTTGAAAAATCTCTAATTCGAGAAATTGAGAAAAAAAAAACATCGAAATTTAAAGATCAACGTCAAGAAATGCAAGAAAGTCAAAGGTAAAAACAGTGAACAATCCAGGCAATGTTGCCATAGTGAAAGACCACAATATTCAAATGCAACAAACGAATAATGGCAGAGAAAATACTGTGAGAAACATTATGACGCCGCAAACACAATTGAATAACCACACACTTAGGGTTTTATCAAATGATGAAAGTGGTTTTCTAAAGGCGGCAATCGAAGGAAAAGGACAGGACATCAGGGACGAACCGTCTTCTACGAGTAAGGCATTTTCTGCCTTAACTAAGAGGCTGGATAGTATGACAATGGATGATGGAACCATAGAGGAAATGATTGCTACTCACAGCAGGATTGAATCATTAAATAAAATTAACAGTCAAAACACTTTATTAATTGCCATGGAAATATTGGATGCAACATTCGATGGTGTATCGTATAAAGAATATGCAAATTACCTGGGTAAACAATGTAATGCTGCTGTATTGACAAATTTTGTTGAACTACTGCAACCACTTCCATTTTCGTTGTTATCTGTACTTCATAAATTGTCCAGTAGTCTTTACTTAATTGCAGAATCCCAAAATATGGACAGAATTCTAGAAGAAATTAGTCGACAATGGGTTAAAACGTATCCTCACACTTTATGGGAGGATAACTATAAACTATGTCATATTATACTATTCTCCTTATTGATATTAAATTCCGATTTACATAATGAACAGACCAAAGGTAATAATCACCATAAATTTTTATGTGATGAGTTTGTACGAAATACCTTTTCTGCTATTGAACCTGAATTAGATGAGACAAACATTGCTCTTGCAGATATCCAGCCCCAAGTGACTCATGAATTAGTGTCATATTATGAATCTTTAAAACATAATGCATTACCTGTTCTGAAAATACGGCCAAATTCTGCTATGTCTGCTACCATCTCTAATCAAAATGGCCAATCTATTTTAAGAAAAAAGAAATCAAACTTAATAAAACGAGTCAATACGAGAAGATCAACTGATTTCAATAGAATCAGTTCCTTAGAGGCAAGCTCAGTCTATTCTTCCAAATCTATGCTAAGTTTACGTGATAATGATAACTTTCTTTCTAATACAGCAGATTGGAAGTATCATCACAATATAAGTTTACCGCCGTTATACAAGAAGGAAATCACAGACAAGATTCTGTTAGAACGAAATTGCCCCCTTTTTACAGTAGATTCTATATTGTATCTTTCAGAAGAGAGTTATAAATCGATAAGGACGGTTCAACGACGGATGTATAGGGATTTAGAACCAATCAATAAAAATAATAGATCAAACCCACCGTCAGTCCTATCTTTGGATGAACATAATACTTTATCCACTGAGGGTTTTGCTTCTCCATATTCTTCTGTTTACTCATCTTCATCACCTACATTACCTGTATCAAATAAATCATCTAAAACATCATCACCCTTTTTATTTGGATGGTTGAAGAAAAACAGTAAGAGTAAAAAAAGAAGTAAACACTCTCCACATTCAAGAAACTCGGCTGCATTTTTGGAAAGGGCCACTAGATGGATTAAAGTTAGAATCAAAATCGATGAAGGAAGAATATTTATATTTAAAACCAACGATGATGATATTAATTTAAATAATGATATTGAATATTTGAAAAATAATCCACATACAGAATATTTTGTGTTTAACTTGATTGAATGTACTGCCGAACTATTACAAGCTAATATAATTATGGGCAATCAACAGTCATATTCAAATTTTAATATCACGTTCCCACGAAATGTGGATGATACAACAATTTTGTTGCAATTTCAAACCAGCATGAAGGAAAAAGCACAAGTGTATGTAGATAGTGTAAATTTCTGGGCTGCAAGGCTAAGTTCTATACCCGATACTCAATTTGAGATTGTTTCTAATGAGGAGTATGGATGGAGTGATAAAATACTGAGTAATCAACATATTAATTTGACTACCACACACTTATCTGAATGGAAACCATTATTAAGTACGGATATCTTTGTCGATGATTTGGATGAATTGACAGATCAATTAGAGCTTAAGGAAAAGTTACTTGAATTACGAGACTTCCTGAATAAATTGGATGATGTTATTGAAGAACATAATCATGTGAAGCCATATATTGTAGCAATTTGGGAGCAATCAAAACAATTTGAAGTGGTAATGAATAATTGGAACAGCAAATATTTATTCTTACAGCAGCAATATCAAAAACAAATTATATATTACAATATCTTACAGGATACATTTGAAAGATATTCTCTGAGGTAAGTAGAGTGAAATTATATATATTATATTTACATGTGCATAGCTAGTCTTTGACCGTTTCTTGTGATGATTTCTTCTTTGCTAATTGTCTCTCGAGTATAATCTGAAGGATCTTCTCTTCTTCATCATCATCAATCTGTTTCCATTTAGATTCCAGCTTATCTCTCTTTTCTTTATTCTTCAACAGGGCATGTTTCTTTGTCTGAAAGGCAGCTTCTTTTAAACAGGCATTTAAAGCATCCTTCTCATTATTACATATCCCAAACATCCTCTTATAGAATTGTTTCTGATGACATTTATTCAATGCTTCAATGTATTCATGGCAGGCTATATATAAAAGTTAGTAATCCTTGGAACAAAACTCCAATACACAAATAGATTAACATACATATAAATCTTTCTGACTCAAGTTGTGGATGCATATTTAGATTGTGGAAGTGGTGTGTCGATCTTTGTTTGTAGTTGTTGTGATTACGGAGTTTCTTTAAAAGTTGTGAATGTTTAATTAAACCGCTGTTATAAGCAGAGTGAAAGGAATTTGGTAGTAAGGAGGTCACGCACACATGCGTATTATAGCCAGAAATGAAGAATACCACAAGTTATAAGGAGAGACGAAAGAAACAGATGTTAAGGTTCATTGGAGCCACTACGTTAACGCTAGTTTCATGTCGACTCACAATGAGATATCTGCTGAATTCAACAGGTGCTGCCTCCACAGCATCGAAATGTATGTGAAATGAACAAAGAAGGAGATATATTCCAACATAGAGAACATTTCTATATACTAACGCTCTTGCATAGATATACCAAATTTATTTCAAGCCAACCATAAGATCCTTGCTGTGGCAAGAAAGTCCCTTCAAGTCCAATACCAGCAACCTCGTCAACTTGGAATTGGGGTAGCAGTACTGGGAACCGTTGGAATCACAAGTGGTCTACTGTTAATGGGTGTTACGGGCACATTGTGGACTCAAAACGTGTCCAATTTGGCAGAATGGAGGAAGCGATTAACGTCTGAATAAAAAAGTCCCCCCTTCTTATCGTTCTACCATTGCACAATTGACAATCCTGTTGGTAGTCCCAAACCCATACATTCTTATATATACCGTTCTTCCCCATGTTATACAGTATTAACACCTATATAATATATTAAATATTGAAATATAGCAAAATGTTAAATTTAAAGAACACTATTTAAGACACTTGCACAGTGGGAAAACATAAAACACATTCACAAACCCAACACAGTGCAACTACAAGTCAAAGTGAAAGATGGGTGACAATTCAGAAGACGTTTCCAGGTTTATGTCCTTTACCAATGTCTCATTCAATGTGGCAAAGGAATATTTAGACAATTATGGTGATTTAAATACTGCCATGGAAGCATACTATGAAGATCAAAAGGATATTGTTGAAGAAAGAATTGAGAAGAGTAAAGCACATAATTTATCTAGAACTTCAGGAGAAGCCTCCTCGGGTCCACCTTCCGCATTAGGGAGTCATTCTGTGTCTAGAACTAATAGTAACTCCAGATTTATGTCCTTTTCTGATATGGTTAGATCAAATGCTGATAGAGAAGATGAAGAAAATGAGGGGAAACCACGTAATACATTTGCTGGTGGGGAGACCTCAGGTCTGGAAGTCACTGACCCAACTGATGATAACAAAGATGCAAACTCATTAATTAGGGACCTTTTGGAGAAGGCTAAGAGGAATGGTGAACAAATGGAAGATTCTTCCACATCACCTGCGATAGAACAGAAATCAAAACATATCTTCACAGGGAAAGGGTATCGTCTTGGTTCTGTAGTGGATAGTCCAAGTGAAGTTGTCGAGGATTTTACCCCAGCTGACGAAAAGTCTGGCAACGGTGGGAAAGTCACTAGAGAGATTACATTTTGGAAAGAAGGTTTCCAAGTTGGAGATGGTAAATTGTATCGTTATGATGACCCTGCTAACTCATTTTATTTGAATGAATTGAATCAAGGTAGAGCTCCTTTGAAATTATTAAATGTTGAGTTTGGTCAAGAAGTGGAAGTTAATGTGTTCAAGAAATTAGATGAATCATACAAACCACCAAAGCGAAAATTTGGTGGGTTTGAGGGTAAAGGTCAAAGACTAGGGTCTCCAATACCTGGTGATTCCAAATCCCCCGGCATACTTAAAGAGGAAACTCCAGTTGCAAAGACAGAATCCATTCAAAATGATGATATGAAGCAACCTTCTACTGGGGACATGACTATTCAAATCAGATATGCCACAGGGAAAAGAGAAGTTTATCATTGTAATTCCACAGATAAAGTGTCTTCTGTTTATGAACATGTTAAGAGTAATACAGACGATCAAACTAGAGCATTCACTTTAAATCACGCTTTCCCAGTGAAACCCATTGATCAAATGGAACAGACTTTATTAGAAGCTGACTTGAAAAATTCTGTGGTGGTACAGAGATGGGTATAAAAATAGTCTTTTGTTTTCTTTATATACTATATCCTTTAAATATATCACAATATCTTACATGTCTCTTCTAGTATAACTTCAATTCACCAGTGATTTGGTCCAAGACTGCCTTTGGAGCTGGTCCAAGTCCCAGCACGGTGGCACTTCCTGCAGCAATCTGGGTTCTCCCAGCATCATGAATGACAGTGGCATTGACACCCAAAGAGATGGCTTTAGCATATAATTCATCCATTACATCTTTATTAGGACATTTTAAAGTAATCTTTGCTTGTCCACCTCTTAACCATCTATTCACCATAGGTGGATTATAAGATGCTCTTGATGGGTCGGTGGCAATAAGTCTATAACATCCTAATGCAGCATGACAACATTGAGCAGCAATCTTACCTTTTTGCATACCTAAATCTTGACGAATGACTAATGCCATTCTAACTTCACCTGGAACATCATTTAATGCAGTGGATTCAATCTCGTAATCTTCCTCCGCAGACTCTTCTTCATCAATTGACTCGTTTTCTGTTCCTTCTTCTTCAGATTCTTCAGCAGAGGTAGTAGATTTGACCTCTTGTTTCTTAGCCCTTTGCTGCCCACCCTTACGATCTGTCTCAGGTAACTTTGGAATGGATTGCCCAATATAATAACCGGTGGCCAGTGACAACGCAGCGACCCCAACTAAAGCAGGAACATTACTATCCAAATTAAACATCATCTTATTTCCCGCTCAATCACACAGTCAATTACCCTGTCTTGCAACCTCACAATCTTTAAAGTTATGTCATGCGATGACTTAAAGCTTTGAAGTGAAATTCTTTAATTTTGTCATTTTTTATCACCAAACAAGAAGGAAACACTCCGAATTTAAGAAACAAAACTTCTTAAAGAGTAGAAAGGAAAGGTAAAACCACCAAAAGTGTCTAATAATCATTTAATATTGTTGGAAACAAGTTTAGAAATAACAAGTGCAAAAGAATATGGGTCAAATATTATCGAATCCAGTGATTGATAAAGAACATCACCAGGGGAGTGACAAATTTACTGCATTTGGACTTTGTTCCATGCAAGGCTGGAGAATGTCAATGGAAGATGCTCATATTGTTGAATTAAATGTTTGGGAAGAAAATGAATGTCAAGAAAACGATACTTCAGGAATTCCAGATCATTTGGCTATGTATGGTGTATTAGATGGACATGGTGGATCAGGGGTAGCCAGATTTTGTGGTGCTCATTTAGCATCTATTTTGAAACAACAATTGTTAGAAGGTAAACCAAATAAGATTGATAATAAATTCTTGATTCAAACCATTAAAGAGACTTTCTTAGTGGCTGATCAACGAATTCTTTTGGATCAAAAATTACAAAATGATCATAGTGGGTGCACGAGTACTTGTGTTTTAATTTCAAAGGATACAGGGACTATAATTTGTGCTAATGCTGGGGATAGCCGTACTGTATTAGCCATTAATGGTGTTGCCAAGACTTTATCCTTTGATCATAAACCAAGTTTAATGAATGAACAATCACGTATTATTGCAGCAGATGGGTTTGTCGAGATGGATCGTGTTAATGGTAATTTAGCTTTATCCAGAGCCATTGGTGATTTTGAATTTAAATCAAACGATAATGTATGTCCAGAAGAACAAGTAGTCACTGCATCACCTGATATCTTGACACATAAATTAAATTATGATAATGATGATTTTATTATTCTTGCGTGCGATGGGATTTGGGAATGTTTAAGTTCACAAGATTGTGTAAATATGGTATACCGTGGGATAATGACGCCTGAAATGTCATTAAATGATATTGCATCTCGAATCTTGGATGTTTGTTGTGCTCCAACTACTGAGGGAAGTGGTATTGGTTGTGATAATATGACTATAATTATCGTGGCATTACTTCAAGATGGTGAAACTCAACAAGAATGGTTAGAACGTATAAGAATGAAAAGACATATGTGTGAAGAGACGACAACTTTAAGTGATAATATTACAGCCACTGCATCAAAGTTTCATATCCCAACATTCGAAACAATGAGGAAAAGAGTCTATAATACATATGATTTTGATGAAAGGAATATATTTAGTGTGACAACGAAACCTAGTGAAGAAAAATTGGTTAATGAAAATAAAGTACTAAGGGATGACACCGATACAAATGAAGATATGGATAAAGACGGGAGTGAATTTAGTTTATCTGCACAATCACAACCTCAGTCAGGTTATGTGATAAATTTTGAATCGTTGAAACAATTATTAGAAGCTGGAGTTCATATTGGAGCTCCAAGTGATGGTAATGAGTCAAGCAATGGGAATGGTCAAGGTCCCTCTGAATCTACAATATTAGATCTTCTTTCATCATTAAGTGAAGCTGCAGCAGGTGAAACAGCTCCATTTGAATCTGATGAAGAGCAAGAGGCAAGAGAAATGAGGGAAGAACAAGAGCATTGAAGCGTTTGATTTTTTTGTATGTGGATATACAATCTGAGCATCAGTGTATAATAAATATTATGATACTTAAAATATGAATTAATTAATTAATATACATCTATTTTCCATATACGTCACAGGATGTTTCCCAAACGGTATCAATAACTTTTTGTAAAGGTAATTGTTTAATATTAGCCACAATTGTAGCAACAGTTTCCATAGTACATGGTTCATTTCTGCCTTTAATCATATATTCATCCCATTCACTTGGATCAATCTTACTCAGTTTCTCCTTCTTAACAGATTTAAAACTTGGTACCCATCCATCTGGTAAAAAATTCCAAGATTCATGGGTTCTTTTCACTTCACACCAAGGTGAATCTGTTTCCAACAATAATCTATCCAAGGGCAATTCTTTAACACATTCTATATTATCTTTATGTCTTAAAGAAGCACCATTCATACCAATGTAACAATTTGGTGATAGATTTAATAAATCATTTAAATCTTGTAAAGAATCAGTAAATGAATGGACAACAAATTTCCTTTGGGGGTTAAACTTATAAAAAATGGCATTTTGTGGATCTTGTTCATGAACTAAAGACTTGAGATTAAAAGTATCATCATTATCTAAGAAGCCAATGATAAATTTTTTTAATATCTTAATAAAATTGTCACCACAGTTTCTCATATGGAGGAATAATGGGATGGTATCGTCTTTCACAAGACATGCTAGTTTCAATTGTTCTTCGAATAACAAGTTTTGAAGTTCTTTACAGGAATAATGTAATCTATCGTAGTCAAGACCAATTTCACCAATGGCACGAAATGAACCATTACCGATATTTGATTGAAGTAAATCAAACAATTCTTTCAGTTTATTGTGAACATGACCAATATCCATTGTGTCGTATAAAGTTTGGTTAAGGGCATGGTCATTAGTTGGTGAATTTATCCCTGAACTTGTCTTTGAATGAACAAATTCATTAACACAACAAGGATGTACACCAATGGTATAATACAAGTTAACAGGGCTCGAGCGATATTCCTGAACTAACTTTATCACTTGTCGAGACTCTTCAATGGATGAACCAGTGACTAGACAAGTCTTTACATGTCTCTGCTGGGCTCTATCTAAAATATTCAAAATATCAGATTCATGTTGTTTCTTACCATGATATATCCCGTGGAACATATCATCTGTTAAATTCAACCCTATATCATAGTATTTAGCAGCCATAATAACACGTTTCAGCATACACTCCTCGTGCTTTGATGACTTCCTGTTTGAATAAATTTACTTCCATTTCCTTTCCATATTTCACCTGTATTTTTCACTGTTAATCCAGTGAAATTCCTTACCAATTGAATGCACGAGGGCCCTTCAATGGAGGTCTAAATATACTAAGGGGAATATATTACAAGATACAAATCGTGCAGAGTCCTTTCAAACATGTTATATATTCATTGGAATGATGTTCTCTGTTCATTCTAGCGAGTTAACCTTCCCCCAGGCGGAGGGTGCAACTTCTAGGCTCAGCCGCACAGGTTTTTGCTCTGCCTAAAATATTTCTGCTAGGCTCAGCAGTTCAAAATTCAGCTCTGCCTAGACGGAAAGACGCCTGCCAAATTTTGTTGTCAACCGCGTCATCGGAAATTCCCGATTTGAAAAGGCGCATCTCATCTCATCGCATCTCATCGCATCGCTAATCACAAAGAAGATAAGACAAGATAAGATTGACATAGAGGTTTAATTAACATTGTTGGGGCAATATTACATGGGTATATTAGTATTAAACTGGACAACAAATTAGAATTTTTTTAAAAAAAAGAGAGAGGTCACAAAAGTTTTATAAAGGTGAAACTAAAAATAACGTCATCATGGCAGTGCCTAAATCTACGGTAAAGTCACTTTCCGCTTCACATTCAAATACATCTTCTATTTTAAATAATCATCCCCATCCACATATACATCATCACATCCATTCAAAATATCATTTACATTCTAAATTGGTTAAAAATGAAGATCACTCTTCGTTGATGGATACAAATGTCATTAAACCATTAGCAGCCCAAATGGGTGATGCCGATCCAATAGAACCAATCACCGAAACTAAGAATCCAGCCTCATGGGACTTACAAGATGATCTCCTGTTAAGACATTTGAAAGAAGTTAGGAAATTCGGTTGGAAAGAGATATCAAAATATTTTATTAATAGAACTCCAAATGCCTGTCAATTTAGATGGAGAAGATTGAAATCTGGTAACTTAAAGACTAACCATACTGTGTCTATGGATATCTATTCCATTGACACAGACTCGATCTTACAAAATATGGGTGTGAATAAAAGATTACCTCAATTGACTCAAGATGATTCAAATGACACAAATATTTTATTACCACAAGTGGAGATTACCAAGTCACAACCCAGTCTGTCACCTCCAAATAATACTACTGAAAAGAAGAAGAAACATTCAGCAAGAATCAATCGCGATGATGCTAGTCCACTTACAAGACCTGTTTTAGAAGATGCCACTAATATGAAACTTTCTGTTTCTACCACAATGCTTCATAATAATGATTCTATCCATAATTCTGAATTAAGTTCGCATTCAATGAGGAAAAGTGTATCTTCAGTATCCATACGGACGTTTGCTAAACCAAGATCCTTTTCTTTGAACGTAGTAAGACCCATTTTATCCCAAATACAATCTCAACAACAACCTGATGTTTTCCAATCGGAGGAGGAAAATATTGGGTTCATACCGAAAATTATTGTTAGATCAAGAAGAAGTTCTTTTAATACAAATAATAGCTCAGCTTTATTTGTACCGGGGTTAGACGTTTCTAGACGGAACAGTTCAGTATCATCAAGAAGACCCTCATTTAATCTTGCCTTGAACAGTGCCACTACTTCAAGAAGATCTTCTTTTATCCTAACAAACGAGTTTATGGATATCCAACACAATAAGAAAAATATCAATTTACCTCAACAAAATCCTGTTCATGGATTTTCAAAATGGAATCAAGATGAAGATAAATTGTTGTTGGATTTAATTAAGATTAAAAATTTGAATTTGAAAGAAATTTCAATCCTGTTACCTACAAGATCAGAGGAAGAAATTAAATGGAGATTTCAATATTTATCTAAAGTTGAAATTTCCCCACCAGCACCACCACCACCTATAATTAAATTAAATGATAATGATACCCAATTAACATGAAATAGAATCGATTACATAAACAGATAAAAAAAATGTGATTGTGACCGGACAATGTAATATATATTATATTCAAAATAAAATCAATCTCTAATGAAAGATCACTCTATACAAAGCTATAAATAAATTCTTTATAAATTCAATTATTATAATGCAATTTCTCTATAATATTAACCTATTTTTGCACTCAGAACATATGTGGAGTGTCATGATCAGGAGAAGATTCCTCATCAAGAGGATCATTTATCTCATCTTCGACACTTTCTGAATCTATCTCTTCTTCTACTTCTTCGTCCTCGTTGCTATCCTCTTCATCATCTTCTTCTATGTCTTGATCGATATCTTCATTATATTCAACATCATCTACATCATTATCGATTTCTCCTATACCATCTAGTATACTAAAATCATCATTGTCCTCTTCAGGATCAACCTCGCTAGCATTATTCTTGGTCCCCTCGTCAACACTATCTGACTTTTGACTCGTTTCATTTAATTTCTTTTGTCTAGTCTTATTAACAATTTTATTCACGGTATTTATATTTAATTTAGGTTCTTTAAAACATAATTTCCAATCATTCCCATCCAAACTCAAGAAAAACTCACTCATAGTTTCTCGCATTCCTAACTTATTTAAAGTATCCACTTCAATATTAGTATAATCGTCATCAATATCATCAGTCATAAAGCTAGTAATTAAATCAATATGTTTATTGAAAAGGTCATGTTGATCCACCTCTGTTCTATTGCTACCACTGTTTGGGTTACCGCCTAAGATATCAGTTAAATTAGTATTAATTGCATTAACACCACAAGATGGCCCAAATATCATTGATTTCCATAATAAATTCTCTGGTTTGATAGTAAGTGGATTCTTAATTTTCCATTTATCATATATTGCCTGTAAGCTTGCCCAATCATTGACAATAATTGCATATTGTTTAGTCTTATCTTCCAATTCCCTATAATAAAGAACTCGCAATTGTTCTAGACCCAAGATAATATCAGTCGGTGACATCCCCATAATATTACCCATATCTTCTAAAGTAATGGTTTTCAATTGAGTATTATCTCTTAAATAGAATAACATTTCCAAACATTTAATCTTCCAAAAATTTCTATACGTGATTAAACCAAGATCAGATAGTGGCTTCTCTGGTGTACCTTGCTTAAATTCTCTCTTTGATAATAAATATGAAAAATCCATCAACAGGAATCCATAACCTTGTCTTCTATGAGTGGGTAAAGTCAAGATACAACTCAAGTTGTAGTTAGTCGAGTTTAATTTCTCTTTTGAGAAATAACCTATTAATTGTATTCCCACCTGCGGATTTGTATGTTCATATAGAACATAAAATATAAATGGTTCCACTTCGTAATATAATGTCTTTGATTTTAAGAATAACATTGATAGTAAACAAAGGTTTTGTGCGAAGGTCTTATATTCTCTACCATCAATTTCAAAAATACTTATTTTACCATCTCTATAAATTTCATTACCTGGTGGTCTTTGTAAATTACATTGATGACATTTTAATTTATGTCTAAAATGTTGATATCTATTTGAAGTATAATTTAAACATAATTCACAGATATAAATGATGAGGTTTTGATTAACTGATTCTGGATAAGGGCTTGGGTATAACGTT
Organism: Monosporozyma siamensis; assembly: GCA_003708905.3. Taxonomy (NCBI): domain Eukaryota; kingdom Fungi; phylum Ascomycota; class Saccharomycetes; order Saccharomycetales; family Saccharomycetaceae; genus Monosporozyma; species Monosporozyma siamensis. The sequence goes on from PPOL03000031.1 coordinate 76,557, forward strand.
TTAATTTCATGGTTATTAATATGAATATATTTAACCTTCGATGATCTATAAGGTTTATTTACAATGGATAATTCTTTCCCGTCTTGGTTAAAAGTGGTGGTCATATTTGAATTTATGAAAGTAGAACCCTTTGACTCAAGTAATAATGATTTGAAAAGTTCTCTGTCATCAATAGTCGGTACGGTTAGGGGAGTAACATGCGAGTAGTTTTTCTTCCTCACTGGATAGACCGCTTTATAAGGTATTTCCATATTATTATCTATCTCACCTTTCTTTTTACTGAAGAGATCAATGTATTCATTGGAATCCGATGTTTCTTTTTGTAGTTGTTTAATTAAGGGATCAACTTTAGATGAATGCAATAATTTATTAAAATCTAAGAATAATTTAGGATCATATTTTATTCTTACATTATTGGCAAATGTAGACATTGGAGGTGGTCGAGTTGCTTGAGAGGTTGGAATAGAGAAAAATTGTACATTGTTATTTAAGGAATTTGCTTCAATGATGTCATTAGGTAAGAGCCAATCCAATGTGTTAAAAATAACTTTAATTCTAGGTAATCTAGACATTCGCGAATGATTATCTTTCAATTTTGTGGGTGAATTACTTTCCCTCTCAGATTGATCTATAGTAGAATTGTTCTTATTAAACCTGTTACCGTTTACTTTATACAGGTGATGTTTTCTAGCTTTGTGAACATAATTAGCCTGTTTTGTTCTATAAGACCCATGTCGCAGACTATGAGTTGCGCCGTTGTTACCCATTACTGGTGTAGTGTTTTCATCATTGATAGTCATTGTTTGATCTGTTTGGGTATAAATGGTTGCTCTTACTGTATTCGAATCACACCCACTCAGACTATATATAATTCTAATTGACCGACTATAATTTTACTTTCGAACTGCCTAATATATATATATATAACACAATGGCTCAAATGTTTCTTAACTGCTCTTTGCTAAGGTCTTCTCACTATGTCAAAATGTTTGTTTACATTTTAAATTTTCTTTGCCTGAAAAAAAAAAGTATCAAATTCATAAGAAACCATAAATTACTATTACTTATTAAATAAAATACATACAGTCTATAGATATTATAGAAGAATTATTGGGTGATATTAGTTGTAACATGAAAAAAAGTGAGTAGGGGGGTGTCATTATTATCATGATCTTCATCGTTAAAGCCTATTTTTTTAGCTTTTATTTTGTTCGTTTAAAAAATGTCATTATTTTGGTTATTTTTTAAAATTACCAGATGGTATTCTTTTTAGAATCTTGAACGTCTAAACCACTTAGAGATCTAGCTAAATGGTTATCTAATTCGGCGTTATCTAATGCACCGGATTGACTTAAAGTCTTGTAAATTAAATCGTTACTATTCATCATGGAGGAATGAGATGTGGTGGGGTCTCTATTATTGGTATTCATTGAATTGGTAAAAGTTGTGTCATCATGATATGATTGAATTGAGAAATTGGAGTGAATAGATCCATTTGTATGTTGTGCCACTAATGGATGAACTTGATCATTTGACAATAAATTGCTGTTACTGGAATTATTGTACATTGCTAATCTATTAGCAGTAGGAATATTGTTTGAATTAGTAGTACTAGTAGTGGCACTGGAGGCTACAGGAGTGGTTGTTGAGGCAGCGGCGGCAGTACCAGAGGTAGGAGATGATACGTTATTGCTTGGAGAGATACCAGAATTTCTTAATAAGGGGTTACCAATATTCATTGATTGATGATGATTTGAATAACCAGATGGTACTCTGGAAGATGGGGTCAAAGTAGCTTGTTGTCTAATGAAAGATTGTTGTTGCTGTTGTGGAGATTGTAATTGTTGAGAGATTAAAGGTTGTGGATGTTGAATTTGATCATAATTAGACCCATTATTTAAACCCGATGATGAATTACTATTGTTCCCATTATATAATGAATTCAATAAATTACTTGGGGATCCACTACCTGATTGTTGTTGTTGTAATAAACTACCTGATGAGATAACCCCTGTTGGTGGTTGAACCAATTGAGAATGTTGGGCTAATTTTGGTGTATTTTGTGCACTGTTATTGTTATTTGAAGAAATACTCATTGTAGAGGCATGTGCTTGTAATAAACTTGTATAGGAGTGGGATCTGTTTAAAGAACCACCAGTAGAAGTTGGTTGTAACATTGTGTTGCTATGACCGTTTGAAACTTGTTGTAAATGAGTTTGTAAATTATTTTGATCCAATATACTACTACTATTAGATTGATTGTTGCCACTGTTTATAGTCTTTCTTCTTATAATCACAAATCTTGGATCATAAACTTCCATTAAATTCAAATGAGAACATAATACATTAATAATTCTCTTATGGTTTGCAGATAACCCAACTGGGTAAGCTAATTCATGATATAATTTTTCTCTATCTTTAAATAATAATAATTGAGAATAAATTTCTAACGTATCAGGATCATTAAAATCTAAATGTTGCGGTGGGATGGGGACATTATTAGAAGATGGTAATGGAGCATAGTATCTTTCCGTGGATGACATACCAATAGATTGGGTGGTTATACCGTTCCCACCATTACTGTATAATGAGTTTGCAGTATGTTGAGCCACTAATAAAGGTTGTTGTTGTGGTGGTTGTGATTGTTGATATTGAGAAGAAGACGCATTGAAATTATGTAAACTTGTAGATGAGGAGAAATTATTAGTAGATGAGGATAAAGTATTACTCTGGTTGTTTCCACCAATAAATTGATTAAACAATTGTGGGGTGGTGGCATTGTTTGGGGCATTCGTAGGGTTGCTATTTGGTGCAGATAAAGAGGTACCAGAAACGACTCTATTCAAAGAATGTAAAGATAAATTAGACATATTTCTATGCTGTTCTTCTAATTGACCTCTCTTTTCTCTCTTCTCCCTCTCGATTCTATCCCTTTCATGTTGTGGTAGTAATTTCTTATATTCAACTTTTAACTTTCTACCATTAATATCTTTCCCATTTAAGCCATGAATAACTTGTAAAGTTTCCTCAGTAGTGGTAAAATTAGCAAATGCTAAACCTCTAAAGATCCCATTATCAAAATGATAATTGAAAGCATAAGGCAAAGGTAACCCCAAATCATCAATAATATCTAATAACTGTTCCTTCTTTATAGCAAATGGGATATTTTTAATGACAATGGCATTGGGGATGACATCTTCATTATTTGAAGAATTTGTAGTGTCCTGTTGAATAGGAGAAGATATATTATCTTCTTGTTCTTCCGTATCTTTGATAATCAAGTCAGACATTTCTTAATTTACTGTTTTGACTGGATATATTGGGGTCAAAGTGGGTAAGAAATGAGAGTGATGAGTTTGGATTGTTTTGTATTAAAATCTGTAAAATCATCACTTTAAATTTTTCAATATTTTTTTTCTTTCTTTTTTTTTCCGTGTTTGAAAGTGTCATTTATCACGGTTAGATAGTAAAGATTTGTTAGAGATTTAAAAGGCAGAGATCCACCAAGCTGCTATTAATTATTTGAAAGTATAAGAATGGCAGGAACATAACCACCAACACATGAGCAACAAGAAAGTAGAGAAACCTACTGTCCCAGCAATAAAACGTAAACCCCAGGGGAGACCAAAGAAGAATGTGTCTACAAAAGTAACCATCTCAAAACTGTTAACCACCCTGGATCAAATGAAGAAAGTATGCGTAGAGATATATGGTGGGGATGAAGAGGCTCTCATAGCCAGTAGCAAACAACGATCCAAAGAAGATGTGCTGAAGAATATGGCAGAACAGGGTGTTGAAGAGAATAGCAACACCACCACACCACCGCCCATCACAGAAGATGATATAGAAGAGATGTTACCACTCAATCTCAATGGGAAGATCAAATCCAAACAAACTGTTTATAACAACATCGACCTCTTGGCCCAACGTTCGGAGTTGAGGAAGAGGTCGCTATTATTGCAACAGAACGGAAATTCCGCCCCGGAATCCAAAACCGGCAGCGGCGGATACGAAAACCCGGCGGGAAATCCAGAAACTGACCACGTGACAAAAATGTGACTTTTGTGCGTTTTTCCCCTTTTTGGAACGTGTGTTTACATGATTTCTCCTTTGGGACACAAGTGTAAACAAACTGCATGAGAAAAATCTGCACAAAAAAAAGTTGCAAGATCATTTTGTGCTATTTGCCATTGAACATTTGTTGATTTTGGGACAGCTTTTCCTTGTTCTAATGATACCATCTCACCAATTAAGAAACAATCAACAAGGATACGTTAATTGCAAGTACAAGAGGGTGAAGGACATCCAACCATGAACAGTCCATCAAATTTCTTTAAAGCAGAACAGTTGACCCCTTCCTCATCACCAATCTCCTTGAGTTTGGATGATCCAAGGAACGTGGGTTCTTCAAGTTCATCTTTTGCTCAGTTATTATCGGCTCCACCAACTAGATTTAAACTATCTGATTCAAACAATACCGCAACTGGTTCCATCTTAACCACTTCTTTATCCAAATTGAACTCTTATAAGTCTTTAGATAATTCCAATGCCACTACTCCTCTAAATAGTAACAGTTCCAAACCAATGATGTTTAAACAGGAATTTATGTCAAATTATTCATCTTTACCCCTTCTATCCACTTTATTAAGAGTCGGTGGTTCAAAACCAACCACCAGTAACAGTAATATTAACCCAACTATTAATCCTACACAGAAAAATTATAAAAATCTTAACCCATTATTAGATGACAATTTACCTAAATTGAGTATCACAGAAACTTTACAAAGAATTCAAATGCATCATCAACAATTGAATGTGGCTCCTGCAGTTAATAAACAACAACAACAATCAGCTATACCCTCCCCGGTGACTGATACTGTCCCTCCACTACCAAAAAATAATAATATTCAGACTAAACAAATGGAGCTTCCAATCGTTTATAATAATACCCAAGTACCCACTACTCAATATGATATAATTGAATCTAATATTCCATCAAATGAAATGTTAACACCACCATTAGAATTACATGTTGCACAACATCAAAGACGTTCATGGAATGACAGAGTTGTGTCTAATGGATCCACTATTTATTCTCAAGAACCAACCATGTTCGATTCTGTAATGCCATCCGTAGACACCAATGGATTTGTTAAGGGCAATAACAACAACATTCCATCAAGAAAATTTTCTAATCAAATTAGTAATATTAATAGATACAGTTTTATCTCCTCAACATCTACAGATTATGATAATTTTGATTTATTAGATCCACCCAATGTAGCACCGGCACGTTCATTAAGAACCACATCACATTCACATCATAATGTTATGTCAAATAATTTAGATATTAATGAATATACAACAAGATTGGAATCAAGTAAATTTGATTTAAAGATAAAACAATTAGAAGTGGAAATTAATGAATTAAAATTACAAAATGCTAAATTAATAAGTTCAATGAATCAACATCCAACCTATATTGATGAAGATGAAGAATTAGAATGGGATGGAGAATTAGATGAAACTGAACAACTGAAACATAAATTGAAACAATTAGAACAAAAATTCGATACCTATAAGAAATCTTTATCTCAACAACAAAAACAAAAACATCATCATCGTAGTCGTGATAATGCTGGAAAGAGAGCATCTTATACAAATATTCATAATAGAATCTCTAGAATCTCTACAAAGGAATTACAGAAATTTGAAGAAACAACAGATCCCTCATCGTCATTCTCATCAATATATTCAGATGAAGATGAAGACACAGACAAGAACAATTTTACTAATGATTCGATACTTCATAATAATCAACAACGCAGTAGTGAAGTTCTTGAATGTGAATATGAGGCAGATGTTGAAGAACATTTAATTCAATTACCTAAGAGAAGAGGTTTCAATTTGAATATTCCCATAGAAAAATAGTGCTCTTTGTTATATAACCTATCTTGTATTTAATTAATGACTTATATACTACGTAATTAAGCAATGCTCTTTATTTTTTCAGTTGTGAAGTGGATGAAAAAAAGACAACTAAGAAGAGGTTCATCATCTCAAGACATATACACTTACAGACATACAACCAGCACCAGATTAGTAGAGATGAACTCAACACCAAGACCCAAACCATGGGAATCACAACCTTTACAAAATGAGGATGATTCTTCAGTATCAAATGGATTACCACCGGAAGTACCCCCATTACCTATAGACACTAATGATAACAACCATGCCACCACTCCAAACAGCAACAATGAACCAAACAATAATGGAATAAATATATCAGGGTATGGGACCACGACAACCCCCTATGGGATGGGGAATTCATTGTATGGTAATGGAATGTATGGGACCATGGGTTCGGGACTTTATGGTAATACATTTGGTGGTGGAATGTATGGTGGTAATACGGGGTATGGATATGGTAATACTGGATATGGATATGGATATGGTGGTGGTATGAATATGAATAATGGATTTAATTCGTTTGGAATGAATGGACCTGGGATTGTTACCGAGTCAACAATGGCTACATTCCAATTATTAGAAAATTTAATTGGTGCTATAAATGGATTTGCACAAATGTTAGAATCAAGTTATATGGCTACATATAATTCATTTTTCACATTGGTGTCATTTGCTGAAGAGTTAGGTCGATTGAAACAATTTGTTGGATCCATATTGGGGATGTTTAATTTATTTAAATTGTTGAGACGAATATTCCCTCGTAAGAAACGGAATGGTGGTGTCAATGGGAACCCCTTAGTTGAAGAATTCAAAAATAGTGTCAAGATACGAGGTGATACTAATATTAAGAGAAGTGGTGGTAGAAGATTAGCATGGAAACCATTAATATTATTTTTCATGGGTGTTTTTGGTTTCCCATATTTACTGAAAAAATATGTTAATAGATTACAAAGTGATCATATTAGACAATTATCATCAAAGGGCTTTGTTGATGAACCTATTGATCCATTAAATTTAGAATTCGCTAGAGCTATCTATGATTTTGTACCGGAAAATCCAACTATTGAAATTACATTGAAAAAGGGAGATTTAATGGCAATAATATCCAAGAGAGACACAGTAGGGAAAGAATCTAGTTGGTGGAGAGTAAGAACAAAACAGGGTGATGTTGGATATGTGCCATCAAATTACATAGAAATTATAAAGAGAAGAAAAGTTTAAGTATTAGAATAATAATATATTAGAAAATTTTTTTTTGCATATTGGAATATATAGTAGTTTTGAATATATAAAAGAAAAGAAGATAAGTAAGAGAGGTTTAATGAATAAAAAAATAAAGCAATGGATACAGAATAATAATTAAAAAGGATTCAAAAAATAGTTATAGCAAAGTTTTTTGGAAATAGAACGGTAAAAAGAGATAAACCTCAAATCTTATCTTCAGTAGATATTATACTTTTGTTTGATGATACTGAATCTGCATCAACATCTTCCATATCCGGAATATGGTCTTGATAAGGCTTTATAGCGGTTTCCTCTTTCTTAGAATGGTCATGATGATGGTGATGGTGGTGGTGATGATGATGCTCTTGAACATCATTCTTGATAAAAGGATGTGATAATCTTCTCTTGATTTTCCCCGTGGCTTCACTGATTCTCGAAGTGTTAGTTAGATGTTCGTTTCTGCGGGGACACTTGTTATCGTATAAAAATGGTAAAGACATAAACATTGTTGAATAATAAATAATATATTTGTATTACTTTAATAATAACTTTGTAAGTTTTGTAAAAATGAATTGATTAATATTTCATTGGCGGTTTATTCAAGGCTTGAAAGAAAACAACCAGTATGTACAACTGAAACTTAAAGGTTTGTTGACTTGGAAGTCTTCGAGTGTCTTTAAATACTCTTCTTAAAGATAATTTTTGCCTGCCCTTTTGCGAAAACCCTCTTGGAATGCAGAGATATATGGTGCACACAATGAAAGAAAGCTCCTTTTTATTGTTCTTAAAAGGGTTAAACAATGGCAATTAGATTCTGCAGGGTTTTTATACTATTGTTATATTGTTTCAAAACTCTAGGGGATTGGAAGTAAAACAATGAATTGCATTGTTTGGATAGCGCCGCAGACAATAAAAACGGAAGAACGGGCCGGATTTCTCCGAATGGACGGCAATATGGTAGCGCCTTTCATTTTGGCCATTTCTCAGAAAAGAAACATATCTGTTCTATTTACACATGGCATTGCAAGAAGAGATGAGATGAGATGAAATGGGATGAATTGAATGGTTAATTCAATATATTTGCTATATGAATCAATATTTTATAAACTTTTTTGCTATTTTATTTCTATTCTACTCTAGCTATGAAGAAGGAAAAACAGAACATGGGTCTTACATAAAATCGTCGTCACCAAAATCGTCGTAACTGATATTATCCATATCAAATTCTTGATCTTTCTTAAATGCACCACCAAGGTTAGTCTTAACACCCTTGGCCTTCTTCTTACCAGCACCACCAGTGGCAGTACCACCTCTCACTTTAGCTAATCTAGCTTGTCTTTCTTGCTTTTCTTTGTCCTTAATTAAAACATTTAATGTAGCAACAGTTTGTCTAATTGATTCAATTGACATTGGTTTGGCAACGTCTCTAATTAAATCAATGGCTAAACTAGATGAATAATTTAATGAAGATTTGTCATGCATGGTGACAATAGCTGTAGATAAAGCCTTTCTTAAAGCTTGATAATCACTCTTAGTTTCAGCAGTTTGAAATAATGGATGATTTTGAATTGGTGTATCCTTGGTCAATACAGGCATCTTTGATAATAATGTATCTTGTTCTTCTTGTAATTTTCTGGCGGCTCTTTCTCTTGGATGTTCTTCTGCTACGCCAAGGGAACCAAATAAATCTGCTGCATTATTTAAATCAGATTCTAATTCTGCCTTTTTCAATAATTCTCTACGAGTAGCATCATCTAAAGTATCTAAATCCATTAATGTTCTATTCACAGATGGTTCAGTTCCCTTCTTGTTTTTATTGTTTGTGACCTTTTTCTTAGTTGGTTGTGGTTTTGGTTTAGTTTCTTCCTTCTTAGGTTCTTCTGGAGCATCCCATGAATCCATCACTGGTTCATCATCCCAAGAACCCATTAATAATGCATCATCATCACCACCGTTGCCGCTCGCGCCGTTAATTGCTTCGTTATCCCAAGACATTTTGTGTTCCTTCCTTCTCTCAATGAGTTGTCCTTTGTGCTCCTTTCCAATAACGTTAATAGTAACAAATTATTCAACCATTTCATGATAACTTTTCACATCTTTCTTTTTCAATATTTTTTTTCCAAAAGTTCGAGAAAGAAAAGTTGGGTGTCGTTGTTGGTGATTAGCATACCGAGTTATTGCAACTTTTAATACCAACAACAAGGCTATACGCACCTGGGTTTGATATTTAGATGTTATACAAACGATATGTAACGATAAAATCAATTAAACTTTTAAATAGTCTTTCTATATGAGATGTGGAGAGGAATATATAATACAAGAATAATGATATATACACAAGATAAGATGGGTAAGCGGATAAATATTAGAGTTCTCGTTGCATCGTTTCTATCCTTTCCATAACAGCAGACATTCCCATTCGAGATTTCTTGACACTTTCTTCAAATTTAGTCTTTGCCATATTCTCAATCTTTTCTTTTAAACTTAATTGTTTTATAGCATTACAACTAAATGTCACTTGACTATTCACTTTTGTTGCCTTTAGTGTGCTATTCCATTGATATGTAGTTTGTTCGACCACTTGTAACAATTTAACATGATCTAAATTCTTAACGTATGTCTTCATTGTCATTGTTGTTCGATCTACCATTGAATACTCCACTAACCAAGATTCATTAATCTTAGGACCACCAGAAGCACCAATTAAATACGAGACCCACACGGGTAATTTCCCTTGTTTTCTTATCAATCTAGTAGTAAATAATCTGTCCCCATTCAAATGTCTATCGATGGTATCTATCGAAAGGATATGTTTAACATATGGATTTGGGTATTTATTAAAAAGTACACCAGTGACACACTCAAAGTCGTTATGGAATATATCTTTGCTTGAATGTATCAACACCATCGATGGAATATTTTGTATTTTATTCCTTGTTGTTGTTCGCAATGTGTTTTCTGGGAGTCGAGGAAGACTTCTTTTAGTCATTTTTTTTAATGAATATTTTAGTATGAACTTAACGAACTATAAAAGAGTTGAATGAATAATACATAGATGCGAGGAATATACAATATCTATAAGAGTAATAATGCAGCTAATCCAACCACTGGGATATAATCTTGTCTTTGATTCAAGTTAAATGCAGCATTGGAGGAAGAATTACTATGTGATGAAAGACTTTGAGTACTACTACTTGATCTAGTGCTTGTTGACATGGTTTGACTACCACTAGACGTTATACTTTCACTGGCGCTCTCACTTTGTTGTGTGGATCCACTGGCTGCAGCAGTTGTTGTGCTTGGTAACCACCATAATGTGGATGTGTAGGCAACACCATTTGAATCTGTTCCTGTCACTGTACTTAATGGACCTGTAGCAGTAGTGGTGGCAACGGATCCAGAAGCACCAACATACCATAGATACTGAGTGGTAGTTTGACCATTAGCATCAGTGGTCACTACAGTAGAACTTGGTTCTACAGCAAATTGATTTGAGACGGCACTTCTACCATCAGAAGCTGCATTAGTAGCAACACTAACAGCGCCAGAAGCGACAACAGTACCGACACTTCTAGCACCAGAGGCAGCTACGGTAGCGGCACTAATAGCACCAGATGCTACCACGGTACCCACACTTCTTGCTCCAGAAGCCGCAACAGTACCAGCACTTCTTGCATCAGAGGCGGCTTCAGTAGCAACACTGACGGCACCTGAGGCCACTAGAGTACCAACACTTCTAGCACCGGAAGCAACTAAAGTACCCACACTTACAGCACCAGAAGCCACTCTAGTGGCAACACTGATGGCACCAGCAATAGCATTAGCGGCATCACTAGCATCCTTGACGTTATTATTATTACTACTAGAATCACTGTCTAAAGAACCAGTGTCATCTTGAGCAGTAGCTAAAAAGGATAATAATAAAATTGGTAAAGTTTTCTTATATTGAGACATTTATAGTATTTAGTTTGGTTTAACTATTCACAAGAAATCAGAACTAAGAAAAACGGGTTTCCTCCAAAACATCGGTCTCACTTACCACCTACTTATATATGTACTAGATTACACTAACTTACCACTCCCCACATGTTACTACAAGTGTCGCAATTGTATTTGCCAAGCCATCTTGAATCTCCCACTGTTTCTATTTTAGGAAAGGCTGGGCTTTGTTTCACTTTTTTGTATTTTCTTGACACAACGGGAAACCGGTGATTGCGCTATTTGTTATGTGAGAAATAAGATATTTCCAATGAGCCTCGACAGGTAACAATTTCCCCGTTGGGAAACAAGATCCTCCCACCGCATAACCCTTGCATTTACAAAGCCTCCTTCGAACATATAATCTTCTTTTACAAAGTATGCATTCTTAATGAAAAAAAAAAGTAACTAAAATTATATCTTAACAATATGTACAATTGGATCATAACATTACTACACCGACATTACTACGTCTAGTAACATCATATTTCTTGTCCTCTGTAAGACCGTTAGTGATTGGCATGGCTCTATAATTAAACAAATAGAAATTTAAGAATCCATCACCAGGTCCAAATTTCAGATCGTCTAAGAATAATGCATTATCCTGAGAGGTCAATGCATTAAACACATCCATCTTTTGTTGTTTGGCCAAAATGATCACATCGGACATTAAACTGTCTAATCTCTTTCTTAAACATTTACTAGCTTCTTGGTCAAATCTGTCTTCATATTCAAAATCGGCATCTGTAGCATAATAGAATAGATAACCGATCCCCAACTCTTTATGGATTGCATTGTCTAATATACTGAAGGGTAATGAGTAAAAAGAGACAAAATCAGTAATCTTTCCCTCATCATTCTCCACCACGTAACTGAATACAACTTTATTACAATCATCATTACCCAAGAACCAATGTTTAAATTCTTCTTTAGAGAACTTCTGTACTAGATCAAACCTTGATTGATATTTATCGAATAAGGCTAATGTTTCATACAGATCTTTCAATTCCATTGGTCTTAATCCCTGTGTCTTGGTTGTGTTTGGTAAAGCATAGTATGCTAACATATCAGTCTTAGTCTTATCAATGGGTAACCCAGTAAATCCAACATCGAACAATTTACTCCAGTTAATTGGTCTATGTGTATAACGACAAGTACTCACTGGAGATGGTAAGATGGTTCCTGATGTGTATAAAGCTTGCCAAATGTTACATTTATTAACACGTCTAGTAATTTCTTTAATTAACACTGGAGCTAATCTCTTGGCTCTTAATTGTTTATGAATACATAAGAAATTAATCTCCACACTCTTGACTTCTTTGTTACGTACTGTTAAATCAACCGGGATGGCAGATATAAATGCAATTAATTTATTTGTCTTCTTGACCCTAACACCAACATGCCAATCTTTTCTCCAACCGGGACTCTTCAATGCCCAATTGAAAAACTCCTTAGTGTAATTAAATCTGAATGAAGCATCTTTATCCTCGACATAATTCTCATTTAAAAGTACAAACAGATCTTCTAATTCAGCACTATTAGTAACATCAATTTCACACCATTCAAAATCACCAAGCATAGGCAACGGACTATCAGGAATATCATCTGGTGTCTTCTCAGCATCAATTGGACCTTCTTCCACAATGGGGGTATCTAAAGCTGGTACTGGTTGAGTCTTCCAGAATTTGTAATCTTTCATTTCCTTTTTGGGTTCCTCAGGGATCTCTCTAGGTTTAATGGGACCTTGGCCCAATGCTAATTGTTTTAACAATTCTTGTAATTTCTTCTGATTGTCACCCATTTTTTTTGCAAATACTTTCCCTTTTCTACCTTGTTTTGAATGTATAAGAAAGTGTTGTATTTACTTTTCACCACTATACGTTTCTTGTATATTGAATTTTGGATTACAGATAACCTTTCACGATAGAAAATTTTTTTTGTCAAAAATTCAAAGAAATTTGCGATGAGCATCTCAATTTAGTTTAAAAAACATGGTTGAATTTGATTGAAGATTTAGGCCAACAATCAACCAAGCACTACGAGGATAAGATGATTTCCGCCACTGGATGGGTCCCAAGAGGTTTTGCCTCTGAATTTGCTGAAAAGTACGAGTTGAACGATGAAGAAATGGCTAGAATTGAAGAAATGGCCAAATTGAATTTAGGTTCCGTGACTGCTGAAGATGAGGAAGAACAAGAAGAACAAGGAGACGAAGATGTCAAAGGAACTAACCAAGATGTTAATAAGTTGAAGGATCAATTGACCATGGATGATGATTTAAAAGAATTTGATATGGAACATTATGATGATGATGATGAAACCAACGAAGTTGCTGGTGCTGATATTTCCATGTTCCCAGGTTTGGCTCAAGGAGATGTACAATTCCATGAGGGTACCAATGGGGAAGATCCATACATTTCATTACCAACTCAAGAAGATACTCAAGAGGAAAAACAAGAATTACAAGTTTATCCAACTGATAATATGGTTCTTGCTACTAGAACAGAAGATGATGTCTCATATTTAGATGTTTATGTCTATGATGATGGTGCTGGTTTCCATGATAATGATATTCCAGTGGAGAAAGGTGATGAAGCCGATCCAGATGTGGCTCGTGGTCTTGTTCGTGATAGTTCATTATATGTTCATCATGATTTAATGTTGCCTGCATTCCCATTATGTGTTGAATGGTTAAATTATAAACCAGGTTCTAACTCTGATGATCCAGCTAATTTTGTGGCTATTGGTACATTTGACCCACAAATTGAAATTTGGAATCTTGATTGTATTGAAAAGGCATTCCCAGATGTTATCCTTGGTGAACCTGCTGAAAACTCAATGGCATCATTATCTGGCAAGAAGAATAAAGGTAAGAAAAAGAAGAAGAATGCTCATGTTACCACACATCATACTGATGCTATTTTATCCTTAGCTCATAATAAACAATTCCGTTCCGTGTTAGCTTCTACATCTGCTGATCATACTGTGAAATTATGGGATTTAAACCATGCTACTGCAGTACGTTCATTACAAAATATTCACAACAACAAAAACGTTTCATCATCTGAATGGCATCCAAGTAATGGATCTGTACTTTTAACTGGTGGGTACGATTCACGTATTGCCTTAAGTGATGTAAGAATTGAAAACGAAGCCGACATGTCTAAATATTGGTCTGTTACCCCAGGTGAAGAAATAGAAACCGCTACATTTGTTGATGAAAATATAATATTATGTGGTACTGATTCAGGTAATGTATATTCCTTTGATATTAGAAACAATAGTGAATCTAAACCAGTATGGACTTTGAAAGCACATGATTCTGGTATTTCATCACTTTCTGTTAATAAATTTATTCCAGGGTTAATGACTACTGGTGCCATGGGTGAAAAGACTGTTAAGTTATGGAAATTCCCCACTGATTCTACTAAAGCCACCATGAAGGGTCCAAATATGGTCTTATCTCGTGACTTCGATGTCGGTAATGTGTTGACCACTTCATTTGCACCAGATGTGGAAGTTGCTGGTACCATGGTCATTGGTGGTGTTAATAAAGGTCTTAAATTATGGGATGTATTCACAAATAGAACTGTTCGTAAGAGTTTTGCACCAGAATTAAATTCTTTACAAAAGGCCGCCAGAGAAACTGCTGCACAAGCAGGTAAATCTTCTAGAATAGCCAGAAAGTACACCAAGAATGATAATCCAGACACTATCATCACCATTGCCGATCAAGGTGAAGATGAAGAAGAAAGAGAAGGTAAAGACGAAGAAGGCGATTGGGACGACGCTGACGACGACGACGACGACGACGACGAAGAGTAAACAGCACATACAACAACCACTACATATACAGATACATAACTACATAGACCACTTGTACAGTAAGCAAACAGTTATCATGTAACTATAATCCTTGCAATACCGCTATGATTAGTATTACCATAATACAACATTTTGTATGGCAGAGGAATCCCACTATAGAAGATGAGCCGTGAAAAATGACATAAAATTTTTCAAGTTCGAAAAAAAAAATTGCGATGAGTTCCAAAAAATTTTCCAAGAAATTTCAGTATGTGAATTGTATTCTATTCAGTTAGTGATTTTACAAGAGTAGTAGTTGCTTCGTTTCTTCCCTCACTTCTGTATCCCATTGTAAGTATCACAAACAACCCCATATCGACAATGGCTCCAATCGATTACTTATTATTTGAAGAACCTACCGGTTACGCCATCTTCAAGGTCAAGTTACAACAAGACGACATCGGATCCAGATTGGCTGAAGTCCAACAACAAATTAATGATTTCGGTTCTTTCACCAAATTAGTCGAGTTAGTCTCCTTTGCCCCATTCAAAGGTGCTGCTGAAGCTTTAGAAAACGCTAACGAAATCTCTGAAGGTTTAGTCTCTGAAAATTTAAAAGCTGTCTTAGATTTAAATTTACCAAAGGCCAGTAAGGATAACACTGTGACTATTGGTATCTCTGATAAGAATTTAGGTCCATCTATTAAGGAGATCTTCCCATACGTTGATTGTATCTCTAATGAATTGGCCCAAGATCTTTTACGTGGTATCAGATTACATGGTGAAAAATTATTTAAAGGTTTACAATCCGGTGATTTAGATAGAGCTCATCTTGGTTTAGGTCACGCTTACTCTAGAGCTAAAGTTAAGTTCTCTGTTCAAAAGAATGATAACCATATCATTCAATCTATTGCCCTTTTAGATCAATTAGATAAAGATATTAACACTTTTGCCATGAGAGTGAAAGAATGGTACGGATGGCATTTCCCAGAATTAGCTAAATTGGTTCCAGATAATTACAATTTTGCTCGTCTTGTTCTTTTCATTAAGGATAAAGCTTCTTTAAATGATGATTCTTTACATGATTTAGCTGCTATCTTAAATGAAGATGCTGGTATTGCCCAAAGAGTCATTGATAATGCTCGTATTTCCATGGGTCAAGATTTATCTGAAACTGATATGGATAACGTTTGTGTCTTTGCTCAAAGAGTCGTTTCTTTAATCGAATACAGAAGACAATTATACGATTATTTATGTGAAAAGATGCATATTGTAGCACCAAATTTATCCGAATTAATTGGTGAAGTCATTGGTGCTAGATTAATTTCTCATGCTGGTTCTTTAACTAATTTATCTAAACAAGCTGCTTCCACTGTTCAAATTTTAGGTGCTGAAAAGGCTCTTTTCAGAGCTTTAAAGACTAAAGGTAACACTCCAAAATATGGGTTAATTTATCACAGTGGGTTTATTGCTAAGGCTAGTCCAAAGAATAAAGGTAGAATTTCCAGATATTTAGCTAATAAATGTTCTATTGCTTCTAGAATTGATAACTATTCTGAAGAACCAACTAGCGTCTTTGGTTCCGTTTTAAAGAAACAAGTTGAACAAAGATTAGAATTTTACAGTACTGGTAAACCAACTTTAAAAAATGAATCTGCTATTAAAGAAGCTATGGATTTATACAATCAAGAAAAACCAGAAGCTCCAATTTCTGAAAAGAAGGAAGAAAAGACTGAATCTAAGAAGAGAAAGTTAGAATCTGATGATGAAGAAGAGGAAGAAGAAGAAAAGCCAAAGAAGGAAAAGAAGGCCAAGAAGGAAAAGAAAGAAAAGAAGGATAAGAAGGCCAAGAAAGATAAGAAGGAAAAGAAAGACAAGAAGGAAAAGAAGGAAAAGAAGAGTAAGAAATAAATGAAGTAACACTATGCTACAAGTTCTGTTTTTTTTTCTCTAATTCCCATTCCAACTATCATTAAGTTTCAACCCATTCCATTAACATCTGTCTATCGTATAGAAACTTTTAAAATTGCCCATCTCTTTTAACATTTTCATTCAAAAAGAAAGAATTTTTTTATATATATAGGCATTTCTGTATATTGTATATTTAGCGTTTATACCAACTTATAATAATCAAAAGAATAACAAAATAACTTTAAAAGATATGCAAGCCTTGACAAATGGTTTATAGGCTCTGTAGATAATTGGTATGTCTTGACAATATCTTCATATAAAATATTACCCTAAAAATGCTTTGTAGTACAATGATTATACTTTATAAGATATTTTATTTAAAGAAAGAACATTCTAGTAGGAAAGAAGCCCTTAATTTCATAATTCTCCTAACATACTTATATCACAACAAGCAAATATGTCTTCATCTTCTAGTGAAAATATTTCTAAGATTTTTCAAAAGGGTGGAAGGGCTAAGAACACTACAGCAGCGTATAAGCTCTGGAAGGACAAGACATTAGACTTACTTACATTTTCCCCTATTGAAGAATAGTACATTTTAAAAGTCTTGAAATGTTTACTTGAAGATGAGGCAGCAGAGACAATTGCCATTAAGAAATGTGATAATGCCACTGGGTTTTGAAATATTCTCAATAGTGTTTACGGTAAGGAAGAATATAGTCCCGGAGATGATGTTTTATTTTATTCAACTCATCCACCAAAACCTATTAAAAAAGTGAAAGCCTATATTGAACATTTTAATAAATATACACTATATTTGGAGGATGGTTTATTCACTGAAAAGGGTAAAATAGAATTATTTTTGATGCCTTTAGTTACTCTAGTTATTGATTATGTGAGAACAAGACATCCTAAGACTCTCCTTGAGGCTCAAATCTTAGCATTGAATGCTCCTTTATAATCATACAATAATGCCCTTAAGGCACGGTCTGACTATATAGGTTTAGGCAATTCCTACTATTATGGCAGGTTTTAGCCAGGATATTTGCATTTTACGTTTTGCATAATGTCAAAAATATATTAAACCTAATAAGGAAATATTGTTTAATATCTAACTTTTACCGTTAAAGGGATTTCGTTAGAAAGGCAACCAAACCTTTCTATACAACAACTTACATCTCATCACTTAGTGTAAATTAACACTCACATATTTGTTATCATGACTTCAACCCCCACTAAGAACATCAGGAAGATTTTAGATAGAGCTCAAAAGGTTACAAATTTTGACTCTCCAGTTGCTTACAAGTCCTGGAGAAAGAAGACTTTGGCCTTATTTAAACGTTATCCAATCGGTGAAGAATATGAATTCAAAGTCATTAAATTAATTGTTAGAGGAGAAGCTGCAACAACTACTCGTCTTAGGAGTTGTAGTAACATTAAAGGCTATTGGAGTGTTCTTGATGGTGAATACTGTTATGCAGGAGAAGATTTGTTTACGTTAGTTCATCCGCCAAAAAATATTAAGTCAATCCCAATGTATGTCAAACATTTTAATAAATATCTTTGTCGTTTGGATACTGATTCAATTAATGAAAGCCTACGAATTGATCTATTCTTGATGCCTTTACACCCTGATATTGGCTATGTACTTAGGATACAGCTCCCCCAGACACTGCTAGAAGCTCAACATATGGCTTTAGCCATTCCTTTCTTTAAGAGAAAGGGTATATTCAAATCATATTCTTAAAATGTAATTAATAGCTAATAATATATATTCTTAACTTCAGTCACTAAAACATTCTTTACATTATATTATTTAAGGAAACTTTATTTTCAAATATATAATCCAGATTGCGTACTCATTGCAGCACCTTCCAGTTTCCAATTGCGATGGCATTCATCTCTATAAGCTTTAATATTAATTGAATCATGATTTTGAACCCATTCTTTTATAGATAAATCAATTAGCTCATCCATGGAAGTAATTGATAATTTTTCAAACCCGGTAGGACCTTCACTGGGGACAAAGTATGCTTTAAAATTATTGGTCTTTAAATGAAGTAAATAATGTACTAAACTGGCACAAGTGCCAGTAATAAATTCTGGAGGTTGTAAAGGACAAGAATCTAAAGTCAATATCTTGGAATTGTATATCTTATCCGAGGCCCCAATTATAAGAATTTCATTAGGATACTTAGATAATTTAGTGGATAGTTCTTGGGCAAGTGTGTTGGCAAAAATTGGTGAAAATTTAAGGAAATTTTCATCTATAGAGATCAATAAAGATTGATTATTTGAAAGTTCGATAATTGGGAAACTGAAATTAATAATTTTATCCGTGTTTGTGTTATTATTGGTATCATCTAAATCTGGATCAAATTGGTTTGGGAAATTTTCGTTATAATTCCAGGAATGAGCTGTAGAAATGACATTCCCACCCATTTGAGTTAACTCTGGTGATTTAGTTAAAATATTGAAGGGTACAGTCAATGAGGTCTTAATGTTTCCGATTACCTTAGGTTTATTGAATTGTGATGAGTGGAATAAAGGATTCATAACTTTTGTCGTAAAGATAATTCTTTTGTATATATTGAATTGAATATCTGGGATTTCCACTACAGGCAAAGGTAAACTTTGTAAAGATTCATCATTAGTGGATATTATAGGTGAATCCAACTCATGTCTTGGTTCAGCAAATTCGTTCCATTGTTTGAACTATTTTCAAATAAATATTATTTTTGTTAGTAAAACGGCTAGGCATAAAACGGAAGTACCAATCTCACATCTGAGACATACAAGCATATTTATTTAGTTGTTTAGTGGTCCTGAGGTCGTCTTATAAAGGAATCTTGTATTCCTATTTACGCAACTTTAAAAGGTGGTAAAGCTGTAATTTACAATATTTTTCAATAATTGAAAGTGAAAAATTAAAGATTCTTCAGTAATGATGGTAACTACAAAGCTCTAAAGAAGAACCCCACTGTAACCAGTCCATAAGCCCACCACATAACACAACAAAATGTCTACTGTCACCGACAAATACCAAAAGATCCAAAGTGAATTGGAAGATTTCATACTTGCGAGACAAAAATTAGAAACTCAATTGCAAGAAAATAAAATTGTTCAAGATGAGTTTAATTCATTGGATGAGAAGGCGCAAATTTATAAACTTACAGGGAATGTGTTATTACCCATGGATGCAGTAGAGGCTCATTTAAATGTGGATAAGAGATTGGAGTTTATTAACCAGGAAATTAAGAGATGTGAAGGTAATATTAAGTCCAAACAAGAAGAGTTAGAGAAGACTAGAGCTGAAATAATGAAGTCTCACGGTCAATAAGCTATTTTCTATTTTAGTTACTATGTACTGGTACTAGCCATATATAATTTTAATATTTAGAGAATTGGGATTTAATCAAATTAAAAGATGTCATTGCCGTATACCATGCATATTCTTCCACATTATTGTAATAATCACCTAGGTTCATAATTTTATTTAATTTCCATTTGGCAAAATCTAAAGTATCCTCATGATTAGGAGAGTTGTCTCTTGTCATGTAAAGTTTACTTGTCACATACGTTAGACCTACACCGAGCCTCTTTGTATACCAAGCCATATCGGTATGATCTTTTTCTTTAGAGAAATAAATCATATCATCTGAGAGACGAAACAGTTCTGGTAATGCCACTTCCATTAACAATTGGCTTGGAACTGTCAATTGTGCCATTAACCCCTTTAATGCTTCGTTACCTAGAGGTTTGTCCATTTCTAATCTTTTCAATAATAAAGTTTCTAATGTTGGAATATCTCTTTTATTAACTAGCCCTTCACGTAATTTCGAGTCAATTAAATTATATCTCTTTGTCACAAGATTATATTTTATTACTTCCATTACCGCAGGGGAGGAATGGAAAATTGAAGGTGAATTGGGACTACCTATAATACTTAACATGGTAGAATCATAACCTAAATCATTAATTGATGAAACTAAAGCCTTTTCAGTAAATCCATAATGTGGTACATTCTCTTTTATACAGTGAGATAATATCTTGGATTGTACAGAATCCATCTTATAAGTTAATGGATCTAATAAGTTGTCACTAGTGTCATATTCAGTGGACACTGGATGATAGCACCTTATTAAATTTGGTTTTGATAAAATTGACACTGCATTCACTTTTGACACAAAAAATCTGTTCAACATGTTTGAAGGTGTATATAGGCAATACCACAACAGTATTTAAAGCACGTATACTCTGGATTCTTTGTGGATTTGGTTTGATTATTAAACTTCACATAAATAATCCTTACTTTTCTTAATAAAATTCGGAATTTTTCATACAAATTTTGTAATTTATTTGCAACAAACCTCTTTATGCTACGAAACTTAAGCAAAAAGTTGTTTTGGGTTGAGATTGGGAATTTATAGCAAGTAATTTTATAAGAAATATTTGCTGTTAATTCTTTGCGGATTCTAACAAGAATTTCACAATGTTTTACATAGAAATATGTTGTCTATTAACATGAAAATTATTTTATATAATTATTGTATGGAATATATTTTATTTTAAGTTTCTATGGTGTGATATCTCTTACCTCTAAACCCAGCAATATACATATTGAATCGGTACACTTCATGCGGATTTAAATCATTTAATTCCCATTTGGTACTACCAAATAAATTTTTAATTGGATCGATCAAGATATCCATCTCTGAATGAAATTTTTGTTCTAACAAATTCATATCATTCATTAAATCATTCTGGTCAAACCCAGTGGTGAAAATAGCACATTTAGTATCAAGCAAAGTAGGAACAGTTTCATTAATCCAATGATCTCTATTCTCAGTGGAGGCAAAACCAGGATGGAATGTGAAAAAACAATCAAAATATGGATCATAGGGGAAAAAATCTTGTGATATGTGAACCTTATGGAAACAATCTGTGTAATATAATAATCTTAATGTATCATCAATCTTGTTAATAATTGGTGGTGAGCCTTGGGGTAATCTTATATATTTTTGTTTATTTCTATCAAAATAACATTCTGGTCCAATAAAGATGATATCAAATTTCTGATTGGGGAACAAATATTGTAATTGTTTCCATACGTGACCTGGTAATTGAGATTCTGCTCGAGCACCAAGAATGAAAAGTCTAATGGGTCGATTTTTCAACGAAGAGTTTGAACTTTTCGTCACAGAAGTTGACGCATCAGCTTTTGTTGTATTTGAATATAAAGTATATCTTAAAGCAGCTAAAGATTTTAAACCTTCTAATGTTATGGGTCCCTTTGGATTCAAAGAATATGGAGAAAATTGAGATAATAAAGAAGCAATAGTAAGTGGATAACTCAACATCTTTGTCACAGCAGCCAATTGGAATTCAGTATCCATTGAATAAAACCCTCTTGTATAAAAAAATAAATCCCAATTAGTCATATTAACCATCCTATCAAATCCTTGTTCTTGTGGGAATTCAAATTCAGGAAATGATCTCCCACTTCTTAAATCATGTTCATAAATATTAACTTTTTTCAATAAATTATATATTTTATGATCATGATAATATTTATCCTTTTCCCATGCCTCTTTTGAATAATGTGTAGGGATCCCTGATATGGGACATGTATATTGAATATTTTTACCTGTAACGGGACAATGAGCCAATGCTTTAATTCTTGCGGCTCTTTCTCTTAATGCTTCCGAGGGTGATTGATCCCATGGATAAAATCTATTCTCTGGGGTTGGGTCATTGGGTGATGGCGGTGGTTCTAAACCTAATGCATTTCTAACAAATCCCATTAAATGTCGTATTTGTCCATTGATTAGGTGAGGATTATATAAATATCTCGGTTGTAAATACGAACTTCTAACAACAAACATATTTTATATTTAGATTTGCTTCGTTTGTAGAGTGCTATACATCCATTCAGCTCTTGTTTTGTTGCTTATATATAGTTGTTACAACATTTGCAAGTCGAATAACCTTTAACTTAAAATTTAAAGAAATTTTGCAAACAGATGTTAAAGAACACTGTAAAAACAAAGTCTCGAAGAGGAAACAAGAGACATTCAACTTCTCAAATTATCTGTTGCCATATTGTAATAAAGTATATATATGTTTGATCTCACAGAATGAGGGTGTTATTTGTTGGAATACAAAGATTCTGTAAATTAGGGACGAAATTAACCCCATTGAATGGTATAAGGCAAATGAATAGTAGTGTGAGGAGTATAAGCAATGAACCTTATATAATGCCCTGGACACTTAGGGTAGGTCCGATAAATGCATTATCAAATAGAAACCCTGGTACAATTCTGAATAGTCTGGGAAATAAAGTAGGTGCTAATAAAACATTGAATAATACAACTTTAAAAGAACCCTCCCCACAAGAAGAGACATTACAATTGGACTCAGTACTTAGGAAAAGAAGGAAAAAGATGAAGAAACATAAGTTGAGAAAGAGAAGGAAAAGAGAGAAGGCATTAAAGAGAAAGATCTCACAAGGTCAAAAGAAATAATATATTCGTGAATATGCAATAACTCCTGTATATATATATATTTTTTAATATCATAGAACTGACATATATTTATATGATTAAAGAATATAAAAACTTACATAGATTCCACATTTGGTAGAAGAAAATTATTAGCAACAAGTATTTGAATAAGGAAAGTACTAATGTAATCGATTTTAATTTTTTAATACCCTCATCAAACTTCCATTCATCTAATAAGAAACTTATTATTCTGAAATTTCTAAATGTTAACAATTTATTTCTGTTTAATTGACCAATTTCTTCAAAAATGTTATAAACATATTTAAAGATATCCTTTGAAGTGTCAATAATCAGTAATTTTTCATCTTCAGTTAAACTTTCCCTCGTTGCCAATTCAAAATTTTCTTTATATTTTAATTTCAAGTGAGTGTCTTGTTGCACTGTGTCATCAAATTTAAAAAAATTAGTGGCATGTTGAATTAATTCATGTCGTGATAATTGAGTCTTATAATTATTTAGGAACCCCATATTTTTCATAAATGAAGATTTAAATATTTTCCCACCGGCAAATAAAGCTAAATATAATACGTGACAATATGCTAAGATTGTCACTGGATCTTTGTGAACATTCAATTCGATATATTGTAAAAAAACAGTTAATTTTGGTGGCATTTTGCCCTCTAAATAGTCTTGTAATAATTGATTTGGATCAATTTGGAAGAATTCCAAGTCTTTAGCAATATTTCCAGTTCTTCTAAATTTATCTATATAAAATTGTTTCAAAATATAGCTAGTTTTAGCTATTTGGTTATTATCAGCAGCACAACTATTTAATATTGAATCAATATTCTTTTCTACGGTATAAAAGATTAAATAAAAATTCTTCAAGATATCAATATAAATAAAATCATGTCTCATGACAAACGCCATCTTAATAGATAATCTAGTATCCACTTTATTATGTGCATCCCTAGTATGTAAATTAATTCTATTTGCTAATGCCTCTGTGTCAGTAGGTGAAGGTATCATTGTTCAACTATATTTGTTCTGTATTCATGCAGAGGGACAAGATAATTTGTGACACTGTTGCCCTTTTTATACATTTTTTTCATCTGGTGAATGTGACATCTTTATACACCGGACATACCGGATCATACCTTGTTATATAATGTTATGAACAGTGTAATAGCTACACCTTGTTCTGTTATCACATGATGCTTCGGAGTTTTTCTGTTGAGAGCACTTTGTTTCTTGTTTGATCTCACGGAAGGTTTGTTATGGGGCCGTGTTAGAAACGGGGCTTATCCATATATAAGATAAAAAGGTAAGCGTCGATGATGGAGTGGGGCCTTGCAGAACCTACACTATGGGGTACATATCCTATATTTCCCCAGCACTTATATAACAAAGCTCAGGTCACGTGACGCAGAATTCCTCTGCAAAAAATGGGGCGAGCTGGGAATTGAACCCAGGGCCTCTCGCATGCTTGTGAAATTGAACTTACCCAAAGCGAGAATCATACCACTAGACCACACGCCCTTTAATTTTCAGAAAAAAAAAATTGAATCTTATATTTTTGTAAGAGGTATTTTATCATGTGAATACTTAAAATTTTACTATTTTCTCAACTTAATTCAGTTATTTTCATTTTGATTTTTATTGATTAATTATTATGGATGGTTTTTTGGTGGAGAAAAAATTATCTTTTTGGAGAATGTAGAAATGTCTTACAAAATATAAATCTAAATTTTTCTAGAAGAATGCCAACTTTGTCAAACTTGCCTCTGCCTTTCCAGTGGATAAGATATCCAGGCCACTTTTAACATTATGCATATAACCTCAATAGTAACAAGGCAGTGTGGTTGGCTCAAACCCATTGAAAAAATACTAACCTGCAATATTTTTTCATTTTATTTTTTCAACAAACGGACTCAAAACCAGCTAAAACAAACCCGAGAAATAAATACTGGGGTCTTCACAACAAACCACACACTCCTAATAGTCCTCAACATCCTTTAAGTACACGGAAAAGGGTAATCCAATTTGTGACAGATCACAGATCACTAACAACGACCGCTTAAAGATTCCCCTCTTTTTTTTTGTAGTGCGGATTTTTTGTCTTGTGATATTTGCAAAATAAAGAAAATTGGAAAAAGGTCGGCTGTGATTTTAAATTAAAGATCTGATGGTTGTAAAGTTGATAAGTGTTTGTTTACTGAGAGCTGTTTAAAGACTGGGATAAAACAAGATAATAGTAATATAAGAAATCACCATGTCAAAACAGTTTGTTCGTTCTGCAAAGAACGTCATGAAGGGTTACTCTTCCACCCAGGTGTTAGTTAGAGATGCTACTTCAAATGATGATAGGCTTCCACATGTTTCCCTTTTAGAAGATATTGCCAGGTTATCATATGATAATGTGGATTTTTATGAAATTATGGATATTATAGATAAAAGATTAAATGATAAACCAAAATATTGGAAACATATTGAAAAATCTTTATCGTTATTAGATTATTTAATTAGATTTGGTAGTGAAAACTGTATTTATTGGTGTAAAGATAATATATTGAGTATTAAACAATTAAGAGATTTCAGATATTTCGATGAGTCTGGGTTTGATCAGGGACAAATTATTAGAGTGAAATCTATTGATTTAGTTAATTTAATTAATGATGATCAACAATTACAAAATGAAAGAAGATTTAATAAACGTCGTAACCGTCCTCGTAGAGATAGTAATCGTCGTTCTCGGTTAGACGGTAATAACAATGACTATGGTCTTACTAGTACAGATAGTTTTAATAGTGCTGGAAGAAATGAGAATAATAATCGTTATTCAAGACCCCCATCTAGGAGAACCACTGACGCAGATTTACAAAAGGCAATTGAAGAAAGTAAAAAGAGTGCAGAAGATGATGAAAAGAGAAGAAAAGAATTGGCTAAATATGATGAAGAAGATCCAGAATATCTTGCTGCTTTACAATTAAGTAAAGAAGAACAAGAGTTGAAAGAATTACAAGATTTACAAAGATTACAACAACAACAACAATTGCTTCAACAACAGACTGGATTCCAACAACCACAACAAACTGGATATTATGATATCTTTGGGAATCAAATATCACAAGGTGAATATCAAGAATACCAACAACAACAGCAATTATGGGAACAACAACAAGAACAACAAAGATTGGCTCAAGAACAATATTTACAACAACAACAAGCTCAACAACAGCAAGAACATCAATTGGCTATTCAAAAGGAACAGGAGAGATTATTTACGGAACAACAGCAAGCCCAGCAACAGCAACAATTGGCTCTTCAACAACAACAAACTAACCAATTAGCGCTACAGCAACAACAAACCAACCAACTCGCCTTACAGCAACAACAACAACAATTCTTACAATCACAACAACAACCTATGGCTACTGGGTCAAATAATCCTTTTGCCATAAATGCACCCCAAACCGTACCAACACCTTTACAAGACCAAGGCACACCACAATTGCCTCCACAAATTCCTATCCAACAGCAACAACAACAACAACCTTCTTATCAATCTCCACCACAGCAAACTTATCAATCCCCTCAGCAACAAGTGGTACAATCTCCACCTCCACAACAACAACAACCATTACAACAGATCAAGACAGGTAATCAAGAGATAACAAATCAATATAGTGAATTAAATAATTTGATTGCTCAAGGGACCGGTGTCGATACATTTGGTAACATTGGTGAACAAAGAATTCCAGCTCAACATACACAAACTGGTACTTTTATAAATTCACAAGGAACTGGTTATAAACAAGTTTCAAATACTGATCCAAAGAATAATCCATTCTTAAATACACAATATACTGGGTTACCAAGTACTTCCAATATCGTACCATCGTATACTGGTTATGGATTTGGTAATCAACCAACACCAGATAATAATACAAACACTATCTCTAATGACAATATTACATCATCACCAAATCAACAACAACAACAATATAATCAATCTGTCCCACCTCAAGTCCAATCACCATATGTTCAACAGGTTCAACCAGCACAACAAAATATGCTTCCCCCACAAAATACACAACCGATGTACAATCCATACACCCAACCCCAACCACAACAACAATTTGTCAATAATAACCAAACGGGGTATCAACAACCACCACAATTTGTTAATAACAATCAAACTGGTTACGTAAACCAACAACCTCCACCTCCGGACCAAGGTATAAGTTTAATTGATCTGTGATCAAGATAACATATCTATAATGAATTTTACAGAAAATTGCAGGGATCAAGATGGGATTACACTACATATAAATTATAAACTATGTAATATCTCACAACTTACCTTTTAAATACTCATGATATTGTAACTTTAGTTATCTTTATACTGTTTTTATGTATCTAATACCGTTATATACATCTTTTTCACTTAAGCAATCGATTTTTCAAAACTTGAAAGCTGTCATTTTTAAAGGAAAGTTTAGTGTGAACATCTAATCTCAAGATAAAGAAGATTAAAACCAATAATCAACTACAACCAGTTGTATTTACATAGTTGCATTAGTGACTACACCTCTACATTACTGTATATTCTTTTTCTATAAAATATAGACAATATTTGGTCCTTTTTAAATATAATCGTTAGAAACTGTGCCGCTTAATAATGCAACCACTCACAATATTTAATGCAATAATATTATCAATAACATGTCTAATATCCACTACAAGAGCCTCATATGACGATTCATCATGGTCACAGGCAGAAAAAGTAATGCTTGAAATCCCCAAAGTGTTAGATCCAATCTCAATGGAATCTTTATTGGATGGGGACGGTAACGGTATAAAATTTGCTCTCCCAATTGATTATATCCCTGAATATGAAACGTATAAATTCAATACCTTTTGGACGAATGACGCAACTATGAAACAAAAAGAACTTTATGATTTACTCCGAGACTCTTCAGATAATCATATGAATATAGAGGCAACTTATGCATTAATGAAGGGGTTCTTATATCAAGAATATGGTTTCCCACAAAATAAGAAGTTAGCTTTCCATTATATGGATAGACTTAACAATTTAACCCATTATAGAAACCCTGAAACTTTATTCCATCAAGGTGCCATGTATATGACCGGTTTGTTTGGAGAAATCCCCATCGACGAGGCTAAGGGTTTAATATACATTCAAAAGAGTGCCAGTATGGGTTATTTACAGGCAAAACAAACGTTAGCATATAAATATTTGCATGGGATAAACGTACCAAAGGATACTGAAAAAGCATTACTATTATACCATGATATCAGTCACCAATTGAAATCAAAATATCTTACAGAGTATGAGTGGGATGTGGTAACACCATATTTTGAAAGTTATAATATTAGATTACCTGATTTTGATGATGGTTTACTCGATCCTGAATTAAGACAAACTTCTTTAAGTACAACGAGAAAGAAATCAATAAGGCCTGATATCACATCAAGTGTTTTGACCAAGATGAGTAGTGGTAATATTGTCTTACAATTTGGTGATATTGGTGAATCATCCCCATTTGCCATTGATGGTGAAAATGATGACAGTAGTGATCAACTAGTAGACATATTTTATGCCGCTTGGGATGAATACAGAGGCACTTATCCAAAACAAAGAAATTGTAAACGTGCCAAAGAGTTATTAGAATTAGTTTATACTAAATATGAACAAGATGTTCCAATAATGGATAATTTACAAAAATTCTTTTATTGTAATTCGTTGGATTTATTAGGTCACTTATATTTTACTGGTGAAGGAATGGAGGTACCTAATATAGACATGGCTAAGAAATTTTTATTTTTATCCAAATCTTTACTTGAGGATTCCTCGTCCAGTTTGACGAGTAGAGCAAACATAGATTTGGGATTAATATCTCAGTTTTACTCTGGAAATGTTACCAAAGCTATCCACTATTATCAAAAAGCACTTCATATCAGAAGTAACAATGGTGTTGTAGAATATCAGTTATCTAAATTAAATCAACAATTCCCAGAAAAAAAATTAGGTGATCCTTTCATGTTGATGAAGAAAGCAAGTTGGAAGGGATATTATCCAGCAAAATTTGAATTTGCTCAAATGATGGAACAATCTGATAAGGGTAAATTTTCTTCATCTGAAATTGCCAATGTTTATAAGGAATTTGTAGAGGCAAATGAAAAATTCATGGCTCCATATTTAAGAGATGCATTTAGTCAATTGTTGCTACAGCATTCTGAAGTAGCATTATGGTATTATACACTTGCCGCAGAACAAGGTTTTGAACCTGCCCAAATTTCAGCAGCATCACTCTTATACCAAATTCCATACAAATATGAGGAATTACCAATTACACCAAAAGCTAGACAAAACTTAGCTGTTTCTTATTATACAAGAGCATTTAAACAAAATAATGTTGATGCTGGGGTCATTGCTGGAGATGTTTATTTCAACATGGGTGATTACGAGAAGGCATTTACCCTATACCAAGGTGCTTCTGCAAGAACATCCCCACAAGCTTTATGGAATATGGGATACATGTATGAGAATGGGTTGGGTGTCCCTAAGGATTACCATTTAGCCAAAAGATATTATGGTGAAGTTTATTTATCGAATGATCACTTGTTATTTGCAAGTAAGTTGAGTCTGTGGAAGTTAGAATTGAAACAATGGCTTGATTGGATGAATAATGGTAAGGATACATTTTGGAGAAGGAGATGGCATAGGTTATGTTTTAATATCCTACGAGTTAAGAATTATACTCAATCCTGGTTTCATTCGAAAAGATCACCACATAAAGTTGTCATACAACATGAATCTGATAATATCGATAAGATATATAATCAGGCTAGTCGTACAGTTAAACATGATGTTGATGATACAAATGGTAGCTCATTTGAAGTTTTTGGCTTTACTTTTCAGGACATTACAGGCATGCTAGTAATGCTATTAATTTTTATCACTCTAATTGTAGTGAGACACATGGCTATTAGAGGCAATTGGAATGTTGTCATCAATGGTGTTCGTATCAACGGAGGAAATGATAATGACAATAACAACGATGCTGAACCAAATGGTAATGTCCGTCAACCAGAACAAGATCAAAACGCGTGGGGAAATATTGATATCCAAGTGTTTGCTATATGATATTGCATTATTTCTTCTTTAAAAATATAACGAAAAGTATATATAAATAAAACATTAAAGAAAAATATAGATGATGCGCGAGTTGTAATTCATACCAGATCGTATCATTACTGGCTGGTATATTAACAATTCCCTTTCGGATCTTATTTATAGTGCCAGTTACCCTCTAAGTTGTTTAAATTTCAAACTAACAAAAAAAACAGTTGTTGAAAGCTAAGTGAAAAAAATAAAAGCTATGTATTGAGAAAGTTGGAAAGGACAAGTTGTTTTTTTAGACTGACTACCAAGTACTAACGGACTGTGTTTCGAGACTATAGACTTTAACGAGCTCAACAAGTATATTAGAATTATTAATATCAAGTTCTCTTTTTACACTTTCAATAATTGCAAGATTTATTTTGAACAGGGAAAAGAAGGAAACTTAGTTTTTAGTTCAGGTAAGAATATATATAAATAAGGCAGTGAAATAACACATTTTAGTTAATCACAATGGTTTCCATAACGAATGCACACAACGATTTGATCCACGATGCTGTATTGGATTATTACGGCAAGCGTCTAGCCACCTGTTCATCAGATAAGACCATTAAAATATTTGAAGTTGATGGTGATTCTCACAGATTAGTAGAAACCTTAGAAGGCCATGAAGGTCCAGTTTGGAGAGTTGATTGGGCTCATCCTAAATTTGGTACTATCTTAGCATCATGTTCTTATGATGGTAAAGTGATAATTTGGAAGGAAGAAAATGGTAGATGGTCTCAAATTGCCACTCATGCTGTTCATTCTGCTTCCGTTAATTCTGTTCGTTGGGCTCCACATGAATATGGTGTTGTATTATTATGTGCTTCTTCAGATGGTAAAGTTTCCATTGTTGAATTCAAAGAAAATGGTATTTCTACTCCAATTGTCATTGATGCTCATGCCATTGGTGTCAATTCAGCATCTTGGGCTCCAGCTACAATTCAAGAAGAAACTGTCCCATCTACTGGTGATGCTACTACTACTACCACTGATGGAAACAAAACTGTGAAAGAATTACGTAGATTTGTCACTGGTGGTGCTGATAATTTAGTTAAAGTTTGGAAATATGATGAAAAGGCAAACACTTATGTTGTAGAAGCCACTTTAGAAGGTCATTCTGATTGGGTCAGAGATGTTGCTTGGTCTCCATCTGTGTTATTACGTTCTTATATTGCCAGTGTTTCTCAAGATAAGACATGTATAATTTGGACGCAGGCTGATCCAAAGGATCCATGGAAGAAAACTTTATTACAAGAAGAAAAATTCCCAGATGTTTTATGGAGAGCTAGTTGGTCTCTTTCAGGTAATATTTTGGCCCTTTCTGGTGGTGATAACAAGGTTACATTATGGAAGGAAAACTTAGAAGGTTCTTGGGAGCCAGCTGGAGAGGTTCAACAATGAACACTTTAAAACAATAATAATATCTAACATAATATCATAATATACTCAAACTATATATAAAAGCTATTATCATAGAAGAAATAAAAAACAAGAATTTTTAAGTAGAGCACCTTCTTATAGAGGAATTTTGATAAGAAAGGTGATAGCATTGAAAAATAATTGATGTGTTGTGCCCCTTATTTTTATATTAGATATATAATAATAAAGAGAGGTAGTATAAATGCCATAGGAAATTGGAAGTAGAATATTGATAAGCAAAATAGAAATGAGAGATGCCAACATGTGAAGTGCACTCAATCAAAGACTGCCAACGACAGCTTCAATCAATCTTTCTACATCCAAAGAGGCAATTCTCCCATTTTCTAAAACTTCAAGATGAGAAGCCATTCCTTTATCTAATGGAACAGGAACTTCATCTAATGCACTTGCAGGTGGGTCCAATACACATTTATTTGTGATTAAACTTAATGCCAAAACTTTCCAACCACAATGCCTTGCCACGATGACTTCAGGAACAGTACTCATACCCACTGCATCACCACCAAGTAATCGAATCATTCTTGATTCTGCTCTAGATTCAAAAGTAGGGCCAGATACAAACATATAAGTACCTTCTCTTAAAGGTCTTTCAATTTTTAAATCTGCCCATTTCTTAAATAATAATTTCCTTAAATCTAAGTCATAAGCATCACTTAAAGGTAAAAATCTTGGTCCTAATTCATCGAAATTTGGACCTTTCAATGGGTGTAAACCAGCAAGACCCGGGAAATTTATATGATCTGATATACACAT
Source organism: Monosporozyma siamensis (assembly GCA_003708905.3). Lineage (NCBI taxonomy): Eukaryota > Fungi > Ascomycota > Saccharomycetes > Saccharomycetales > Saccharomycetaceae > Monosporozyma > Monosporozyma siamensis. Next base: position 109,338 of record PPOL03000031.1, read on the forward strand.
CATATCGCACGCATTAAATGTAGGATTTATACCACCAGCTGCATTTGTCACTATTAACAATTTTGTATGGCCCATCTGATTAATAACCCTCACGGGGAACACGGTTTCCCAGATAGTGTTACCTTCATAACCATGTAATCTCCCATTCATTAACACAACTGGTGTTCCTTTCATCTTACCAAACATTAGACAACCAGAATGTCCTGGAACTGTACTACGTTTAAAACCTGGGATGTCCTCATAAGGAACAGTTAATACCGGTGGATTTTCCCGTTCTAATCTGTTAGAGATCCCACCAAGTCCTGACCCACAAATAATCAATATTCTAGGTGGCTCAGCACTAGGATGGTCCTTCATTTGTATAGTGAGACGATCATTTAAATACTTGGCGGCAATTGAAATCTTACCCCTTTCCTCCTCGATATCGAAAGTAGTTGCACTCATTATACTCGCAGAATAATTTTTAAAGGCAAAATAAAACTAACAAAACGCTTGCTATAAGAACTGGCAAAATCTTTCTAACCAAAATTGGACCGTTCCCACTATCACTAAAACACACCTCATCGCTGCCTTTTAGTTGGTTTTGGTGGTCTCAAATTCAAGATTTTTATTGCAACTCATTTTCTTGCGTTTTGAAGAAATTTCCCTTTTAGGTGGAAATGTAAACAAACCAAAATTTGTAACAAAAAGTTTCATTTCACTGTTTTGCTTTAAGAGTTGCAATATTT
>PPOL03000032.1:0-109869 GCA_003708905.3 Monosporozyma siamensis
TCGGGGCCGTCCTGGGGCCTCTTAAGCGGGGCGGCAAACTAAAGTTCGAAAAGATGGTATAATGTGAAACTCTTCAAGATTTTGCGATTTTCTTCAAGATTTTGCAATTCTCTTCAAACATTTTGTGAAACTCTTCAAGATTTTGCGATTTTCTTCAAGATTTTGCAATTCTCTTCAAACATTTTGTGAAACTCTTCAAGATTTTGCGATTTTCTTCAAGATTTTGCAATTCTCTTCAGGCCAGAAACCTGACCTTTTCCCCAAACCTCCCTCGCTACAACCTTCTTGGAAATTTTCTTAGCGGGGCTAAAACTTCTTCACTCAGTTTTCGGGGCTGAATATTTTTCACTACGACACCTCACGTAAAGGTGTTGGATATTTGTTGAACCAAACACATTAAATTATAACCTAATGTTCTTTATATAGTCAGAACATAATCCAAATCATTGTTAGAGCAAATATAATATTCTTGATTTTAATAACACATTCAAAGAGACATGGCAATTATTTTTTTCGTATTAAAATAGAAACCCTATAGTACCAATGTCTACAGAACAGGGATTACACGTCAACGGAATTTTTGGATCATAATACAGAACTACTTTTTTTTCTCCAAGTAAATAGACAATGTTAACACACGTAATTTACAGTCCAAAACTGGGTGTGCTCAAAGCAAAATTGATACCACGAAATTAAATGTGTCAGACGAAACTTTCCGATAAATAAATACACCTTTGTTAATATTAATTTTATATACAATACATAATGAATAAGCCAATCTTTGCTCTATACATTCTATAAATTACACGTGAAGACAGTTACCACTTCTAAATTCCTCTTGGTTCTAATAGGAGATTTCCTAGGGACCTGTCAACCAACCCATTTTCACTACTAAACACTGTTGTACCACGTAAAACTGTCTTCTCTACAACACCATTTAATACCACACGATCATAGGGAGTTAATTTATTTTTAAATAAAACTTCACTATTTTTGATTTCTTGCTGTCTGTGTGGATTAAAAATGGCAAAATCTGCATCGTAGCCAACTTTAATAAACCCTTTCCGTTTATCGAGTCCAGCTTGAATAGCTGTACTTTCACAACAAAGTTTAACTATATGTGGTAAGCTTATTGGTGAATCAAGTCTTGAACCCCAGGTATACATTACGGGTAAGTTGAAACCTACAGAAGATATACCACCCCAAGCGTCCATAAAATCACCCTTTTCTAGATTTTTCAGTTCTGGAGTACATGGCGAATGGTCACTAACCACAGATGTAATAATTCCTTTTTGAATACCTTCCCACAAAGCTAATCTATTGGACTCTTCTCTAATTGGTGGACAACATTTATAATGAGTTGCTTTGTTTTCTATATTTTGATCAGAAAATATCAAGTAATGGAAGCAAGTTTCAGCAGTTATAGGAAACCCTTTTTGATGAGCTTCTTGAATCAATGGAATACCTTCCCCTGTTGCTAAATGGACAATATGTAATTTCACATTACTCTCGGGGTAATCCAAATGATTTGTTGCTGTATTAAGTATCATTTCAATAGCATTGGTTTCAAAATTTGGTGGCCTTGAGTTTTTAAATGTTTCATATATAGTGGGGTCCATAAGCGTTGAGTCTCTTGTATCGTCATCATCTAATTCAGAATGAAATAATAATATTGTATCTTCATTCTTTAACTTTTCCATCGCCTTCTCGATGTAGGTTTGATCAATTTGAGGAAACTCATCAACACCAGAATGGGACAAAAAGCCTTTAAATCCCCTAACACCACATTTAATTAGTGGAATCAAATCATCTAAATTACTTGGAACCAAACCTCCCCAGAATGCAACATCACACCACATCTTACCTTTTGCGGCATCAAGTTTTAGATTAAAATTGCGAACAGTTGTTGTAGGTGGGATTGCATTTAATGGCATATCAACAATTGTGGTAACACCACCATGGATGGCGGCTTTAGTACCTGATTCAAAACCTTCCCATTCGGTTCTACCAGGTTCATTTAAATGTACATGAGAATCAACTAATCCCGGTAGGATTATACGAGGTGTCACATTTTCAAATTCTGTCACATCATATTTCATTAACATAGGATGTGTTGAAGGATTTTTGACCTCTTCTTCAATAATATCAATAATTTTACCCTGAGTAGAGGAGAACACAATTGTAGCAGGTTGACATTTTCCATTCCTTACTACCTTAGAAGATGAAAGGCAGGCGACGGTCATTTTGTTTTATTCTATTTTTATCTTTTGATTGAGTGTTGAAATGTCTGGGGTGTGCTAACAGCCTTTAGAAAGAGATCCATAACATAAACATTATTCCCAGATTAATATTATAAGAGTTTCATTTATATTTAATGGATTGAAGACTTAAAGATAATCGAAACGGTTTTCTTCAACCATTCTACCCCATACATATGGAACAAATAAAGCGTGTACCATTAAGTAAAAACAAAACAATACCATATTTACCACCATTCCGATAACATTATTTTCCTTTTGGATATTCGAAGCTACACATGCAATTTTGCTTTCCAATCCACTATTCAATGGTTGTATTACCTGCCATATTGAACCAGTTTCTTATCTGTCACATTTGCCGGATTTGTTATCAGATCTCGAGATAAGAAGATATCTGAAAAACTTTAGATAAGAAATGTCGCCAGATCAAAAAGACAAACAAAAGAAGCAAAAGCCGGTAAGATTAAGCAGAGCAACATGTTATCTTCACCCCAAAAATAATCTTAACGCAATTGAATGTGTTGTTGTTGACACTTTGGATATGAAGGGAGATAGATAAAGTGCAATTGTGCAAAAATTATCAACAGGTTAATGTTATCTGTTCGCGATAATGGTTTCCTATCTGAAAGGATAACGAAAGAATCTCTTATCTGCACTCCTCGTGGCAGACGTTGAAAGCAATTTCAGTGAATCTTCTTTTATATATTAGATTGGATATTTGGTTAGGTCAGTTGCTTGAAATCCCATAGTAAACCATCGTTTCTTCATTACTTTCTCAAGCAGTAATAAACAGATAATAACACAAATAAAATATGGCAGGTGACGGTTTAACTGCAATTTTCAGTGGAAGTTCCACTAGGTATATACAGCCTCAGACTTCAATTATAACACATCGAGTCCCAGAAGATACGGTAAATTCCATCTCAAAGAAAGGTGGAAATGATAAAATAATTAGTGCTACTGAATACGACGAAGACATAGAGTCTACATCAATAGAATTTACTGAAGTTACTGACTTACCAGAATATAAATCCATCTGGCACAAGATATATTATGAATACATTGTTCTAGATAAAACTACTTTGGATGTTTCTATCAAGGACTCATTCCTTTACAATAATGATTTAAAGCCCGTTGAAGAAGAGAGAAGAGTTTGGTCCTGGTACAATTATCTATATTTTTGGTTAGCTGATTGTTTCAATATCAATACATGGCAAGTTGCTGGTACAGGTATGCAACTAGGTTTAAATTGGTGGCAATGTTGGTTGACAGTGTGGATTGGATATATTTTTGCTGCCATTTTCGTTGTGCTTAATTCAAGATTCGGTTCTGCATATCATTTATCCTTCCCCATTAGTTGTAGAGCTTCCTTTGGTATATTTTTCTCTTTATGGCCAATCATTAACAGAATTGTCATGGCTATTGTATGGTATGCAGTACAAGCTTGGTTAGGTTCTCAACCAGTGTCCCTAATGTTAAGATCAATTTTTGGTAAGAATTTAGAATATCGAATTCCAAATCATTTTGGTTCTCCTAACTCCACAACATATGAGTTTATGTGCTTTTTTATTTTCTGGGTGGTAAGTATTCCCTTTGTTTTAGTTCCACCACATAAGATTAGACATTTATTTACTGTCAAAGCTGTTTTAATTCCTTTCGCTGCATTTGGTTTCTTGATCTGGGCAGTCAGAAGATCACATGGGAATATTGCTCTTTCATCATTAAATGATTCTGCACCAGGTGGTTCTGAATTTTCTTGGATCTTTGTCAGATCACTTATGTCATGTGTTGCAAACTTTGCTGCATTGATTATCAATGCTCCTGATTTTAGTAGATTTGCTATAAATCCTCGTGCTTCCCTTTGGCCCCAATTGATTGCTATTCCTTTATTCTTTGCAATCACTTGTCTTATTGGGATTATAGTTACTGCTGCTGGTTATGAAATGTATGGAGTTAATTATTGGTCCCCATTGGACGTTTTGGGTAGATTTTTGGAGGACTCATATACTAGTGGTACAAGAGCCGGTGTGTTTTTGATTTCATTTGTCTTTGCTTTGGCACAATTAGGTACCAATATTTCCGCAAACTCTTTATCCTGTGGTACAGATATGACAGCTTTATTTCCTCGTTACATTAACATTAAACGTGGTGGTATATTTTGTATTGCAATGGCCCTTTGTATCTGTCCTTGGAATATGATGTCAAGTTCCAGTAAATTTACAAGTGCATTAAGTGCATATGCTATTTTCTTATCAAGTATTGCTGGTGTCATCTGTGCAGATTATTATATTGTTAGAAGGGGATATCTGAAGTTAACGCATATGTTTTTAGCTCATGAGGGTTCTTTTTACATGTATGGAAACAAGTATGGGATTAATTGGAGGGCTTTATTGGCATATATCTGTGGTATTGCTCCAAATCTGCCGGGATTTATTAATGATGTTGGAAATAATATTCATGTATCCACAGGTGCAGTTAGGCTATACTACTTAGGTTATCCAGTGGGGTTTTTCATTGCTGCAGTGATATATTTGATTCTTTGTTGGTTCTTCCCTGTTCCTGGTACACCTGTTAAGAATTTCTTAAAAGATAAAGGTTGGTTTCAAAGATGGGCGTATGTTGAGGATTTTGAACAACAATGGAGAAGAGAACTTCAAAGAGAGGATCTCTTCGATGATGAAGTTAGTGTGAATGAGCTGGACTGGCATGATGAAAAGATTGTATATTAATTTCATCCACATGTGGATATATATTTATCAATTATACAATGTGAATAGTTTTTAGTTATTAATTGGTATCTTAAACAGATCGTTAATCTCTCTGAAGAATGCTCAATAAAAGTATTAAACAGCTTTGAATGCTCAATAAAAGTATTAAACAGCTTTGAAATATTTACTTTAATTAAAGATTAATATATTTATATGTTTATATAAATAGATTCATTATATTTTTAAAAACTACTTTCCAGTCTGAAGCCTTCTTAAACCACAAATGACAGGGTCAACAAATTCGATCTCACCATTAAATTCCGTAGTTAAAGGTTCCTCCAAACCAGAAAACCCAGCACAACCAAGAATAACTATTTTTGACCCCAGATGATCCACATTTTCTTGCTTTATCTTGACTACAATCTTTAGAAAATTATCAGGTTGATGTAAATCTAACACCTGAAGTTCAGAAGAAACAGTTCCCTTCCATAATTTGTTTTCAACAGCAGCATCAGTTAAAAAATTTTGTTCTACAGATGTATTTAATATTGAAACCCAGTCTTTATTTGAAGTTATAATTGAAAAGGGTCTGTCACTTAAAATATTACAGTAGTTTATACTCTCCTCTAATAAACCAGCAACGATTGTGGTATTCCCATCCTTTTCATTTTGTTTTCTTAGAGCGTAAACCAAAGGATGATCTGAAAAACATCCTACTAAGATTCCATCAAAATTATTGTAGTAAAACTGTGAATTAATGTCGGTAAGGATTGGAAGACAAGCATTCATACTTTGAATACTTGTCTCTGTATTTTCTATTTGAATTGGAGCATTATTTGGTGCAGTGAAATAGAACAAGTTTGGTGCAGGCCCAGATGTATGAGTAGAAAGGGTTCTTTCTATATTTTGCTTCATACTTCTTGTCATGGAAGAAGAACTGTTTGGGTTGATTATTAATATTTTTGTCATTATTGTAATAATATTGTGTTGGTTGACTAGTTATTGGCTTTTAGAACACACCCGACCTTAATAAGATACTCTCCTCTTTTATAACTTCCCAGTCTACCTCAATAAATATACCAGAAAAGTATTGCTAAAAGAAAATAAAGTATTTGATAACATATAATAGATAAGAGATTAGATAAGAAATCATCTTTAGATCTAGAAAAAGAAAAGAAAATGGGACACGGTATAGTTTTGATCACAAATTATAACTTTATCTGAAAAAATATAGTAGGAATCAATTTGTTAGCAAAAATAATATAATATATAGAATTAAAATAACCGTAGATATGTATATATAAAATATTTGAATTTATAATGTAGAACAATCGAATGGTTCAGTTGTTGGTGTGATAACTTCATCATAAAGTAAAGTAGTTAAAAAGTCACTGAATTTTTCTCCTCTAATTTCAGGTAAGAAATATTTGGCAGCTAATGCAAACTTATTCTTATCACCTACTGGAGATTGGGTGATTAATTTATCAACCTCCTCATTCAAAATTTTTGTAGTTAAATCAGCAGTGACAGGCTCATTTGTATCTTCTAAAACAACACCGTGATGAACCCATTGATATAATTGGCAACGGGACACCTCTGCAGTGGCAGCGTCTTCCATTAGATTATTAATTGGGACACAACCAGATCCTCTTAACCAAGCTTCCATATATTGTAAACCAATGTCTAAGTTGACCCTGATTCCCTCTACTGTCACTTTGGCATCCTTTATTTGAGTATTTAATAAATCTGAAGCAACCACTGTAGTTTCTGGAACGTAATATATTTGATTTGGAGTACCCATCTCAGCGAACACATCATTACAGATGGGTGCTAAAGCTGGATGTGCAACCCATGAACCATCATGACCATTAGTCATTTCTCTAAGCTTATCTTTACGGACTTTATTCATAGCAGCTTCATTAGCAACAGGATCATTCTTAATTGGAATTTGCGCAGCCATACCACCCATAGCATGAACACCTCTTCTGTGACAGGTATTAATTAATCTCTTTACATAAGAATCCATAAATGGGGAAGTCATGGTGACTAAGTCTCTATTTGGTAAGACATGTTCCGGTTTGTTTCTTAATTTTTTAATAGTGGAAAAGATATAATCCCAACGACCACAATTTAAACCGCTTGAATGTTGTCTCATTTGATAGATAATTTCTTCCATTTGAAACGCAGCTGGTAAAGTTTCAATTAAAACAGTAGCTCTAATAGTACCTCTTGGCATAGCAATATAATCTTGAGCGACACAAAAGATATCATTCCACAATTTGGCTTCTAAATAATGTTCCATCTTTGGTAAGTAGAAGAAAGGGCCTTTCCCAATTTCAACCAATTTCTTGGCATTGTGGAAAAAGTAAAGACCAAAGTCAAAGATAGAAGCACTGATGGGTTCGTTGTCAACATAAAGATGCTTTTCTACCATGTGCCAACCACGGGGTCTCACAATTAAAGTCGCCAATTTAGCAACATCATCGTTTAACTTATAATCTTTTCTTGGTGTAGTAAAATCAATTTGATTTCTAATAGCGTCATAAAGGTTAACTTGACCATAGATCATATTAAACCAAGTTGGAGAAGATGAATCTTCAAAATCGGTCATATATGTAGTAACATCAGCATTTAAAGCATTCACCAACATATTTCTTACTGGGGGCCCAGTAATTTCAGCAGATCTATTGATCAAACCAGGGGCAGGGATAGCACCTTGCCAAGTTGGATCATTTCTGATATTTTCAGTTTCAGCTAAGAAGTTTAACTCGTATGTACCAGCATCCAATTGTTGTTGAACAACTTCTCTGTTCTGTAATAAAGCTTTACGTCTAGAGTTAAAAGTTCTATGTAATAGAACAACGAACTCTAGGGCCTCCTTTGTTAAAATATCGGCCACGGTAGTCTTTGATGGAGGGAATTGTGGAATGTTGTCGATCTCAGCAAATAATTGAACGTTATCTAAATTAACTCTAACCATGCTTACTAATTAAAAAGGTAAAGGGGGGGGGATAAATTTGGTTTGGTGATTTTTTCAAGTTGAAGAGAAATAACAACATCGAAAACATACATTTCTTGAAGGTAGTTGTATGGCGTGTAGTTTATATATTGTTAGAAATAGACCTTACAATATTCTTTCAATTTCCCTCGTGTAATTGCAATTCAATGTTAGTTTCATAAATTATGCGGTTATGTTTCTGTATAATTTATGACATATTTTATGCAAGAATATAATAATTTTTCACATTTTTCCAATATTGAAGATAATCTAATCTTATCTTATCTTATCTTATCAAGCCACTCTTATCACACGACAAAACGTATTTAACAGGAAACCGGACATTAAGACATCTGCACAACTGCATGAGGGTCAATTGGTTTACCTATGTTGGTTAAAGGATATTCACTTAACTTATCGCCTTTTTCTTTTGTCAATTTGCGTCGAAAGATTAACTGATAATACAATATAGAAAAAAATTAAACTATTCTTATCTTATTAAAATATAGAGATACATATTTCGTCTTTGGAAGTGTTGAAATGTTGTTCTACACAATCCAACTCCGGTTTATTGGGATCTAGAGTTTCATAAATAATTACTGTGAAGTCCAAAAACTCATGTCTTCCCATTACTATCATTGGTGCATGCCAAATTCCCTTCCCGTAAGTGACAGCTTGGTTTCCCTTGCATAGAAATGCCTTTAGGGTGTTTAGATCGGGAATATCCTCTTCTTCATTATCATTTTGTCTTGACAAGGCAACTACTACTAAATAAGCATCTTGGTCTGCACATTCTCCCATGGGGACAAAAGTTTGGCTGCTAAAGGGATGTTTCTCCAAAACATGGACCTTATGTATCAATTTATTTGATGTATCTTCGATGTTATTTGTCTTTAAGTGCGGTTGGGTAAAACAACGGAATAAGTTTAAATTCGGAGTTACTCTTTCATTAGACCCACCATAAACCATATCACTAACATGTATGAGTTTAATTGCTGTTCCTTGGTTAGCATTTTTATCTGATTCCCCCAATGTCTTTATTTCTTCATCTGGTGAAATAATTGAACCATAAGGTTGAAAAGCTTCCTTAGATAAGGACTGACAGTCAATATTAACACCCATTTTTTCTTCTTTTGTTTACTCTTTTTTAGTTACCATTTAGAACTATTGACAAATATCAATACCTATTTGTTTGAAATATGGGGTTTGATATATATTAAGATTGATGATTTGTGAAGTCCCTGCCTTTTTATCTCTTATCAAAGATTTTAAATACTATTGTTATCTGTTGACATTTTTTTTCCAAGTTGAAATTCGGCCGAACTTTCCCGATAAAGAATCGATCTTTAAAGATAAGACACAACCTTCTGTGATGGATGACTTCCTCTTTTCTGTTTGTTATCTGGTTACTTCTTTGATCAGGTATCTCTGTTTACTTAGGTGTTGTTCTTCGGGGTGCTCTCATTTGGTTACTGGAATGATCAGCCTTATCATGAATGGATAGACCCTTTGAAAATATGAGATAATGTAATCTGATATTATGTCTGCGGAATTCTTATCACGGGGTGTCTTGAATCATACATATGGATGAGTGATTAGCTATCAATGACGACACACAGTTCTACCGGAGTACCAAAGTCTTTTAACAGATATTTAAAGTATGCATTCGCTTGAACTGATCTTTCATCTCATTACTTTTTTTGCTACTTTCTACAGAGTACAAGCAAAACAAATTTAATATTATAAGTTTAATAATGTCTCAAGTTTCACATCATAGTAGTAAACGCTCTGCAGAGAGTGAAAAAAATTTTATTAAAGTATCTGAAGCAGATGTTGAAAAAGGCAGCTTAGAAGAACATAATCCAGAAGCCATTTTAAGTACGATCATTTCTCCCAACGGTAATGTGGTAGTGGTAAATAACCAAAAGGTTGATGATGCTATGGAATTGTCAAACGAGGCAAGGGGCATAGAGGTTACACCAGAACAAGATAAGAAATTAGTTTGGAAGATTGATCTTTGTATGTTCCCCTTAATGTGCCTTATCTATGCAGTACAGTTTATGGATAAAGTTGCTACCGGGTCTGCAGCCATTATGGGTTTACGTACGGATTTGAATATGCATGGTAATCAATATTCCTGGGTTGGATCAGCTTTTTACTTTGGGTACCTTTTCATGAACCTGGGTCCTGTTCAATTACTTTTTCAAAAGAGTAAATATATGTCTAAAATGTTAGGTGTATTTATCATAATATGGGGGATGTTGTTATGTTGTCATGCGGCTCCCAAGATTAATTATTCCGGGTTTATTGTTTTAAGAGTTTTATTAGGTTGTGCAGAGAGTGTAGTTACACCATGTTTTACTATTATTACAGCACAATACTGGAAAACAAATGAACAATTTACCAGAATTTCAATTTGGTTTGGTATGAATGGGTTAGGTTCTATTTTACTTAATGCTATTGCTTATGGTGTTTATATTAGCAGGGATACATACGCATTCGCTGCATGGAAGGTTCTTTTTGTCATTATTGGTGTTATTACAATTGTTCTTGGTGGTTTGATTTATTATTGGATTCCAGACACTCCAGCAAATGCAAGATTTTTATCTAAAGATGAAAAATTGATGGTTGTAGATAGAATTAGGTCTAATCAACAAGGTTTTGGTAATCATGAAATTAAAAAATATCAAATTTTGGAAGCATTAAGGGATCCAAGAACTTGGTTATATTTTTTGTTTACTGTCAGTTCTAATATTCCCAATGGTGGTATCTCGAATTTTTTAAGTATTCTTTTAGAGGATGATTTTGGTTATTCTTCAAAGGACTCTTTATTGATGGGATTACCATCTGGTGCTGTTGAATTGGTTGGTTGTCCTCTATTTGGTATATTAGCATTTTACTGCGGTAATAAGAAGATTCCATTTTGGAAATACAGACTTTCTTGGGCAATCTTTAGTGCAATTTTGGCGTTAATTGCAAGTTGTATGTTAGCTTATGCACATCATTCTAAGAGTGCAAGACTAGCTGGTGCTTATTTATGGTACATTTCTCCCGTGTCTTTAATTTGTATCCTTTCCAATATTAGTGCCAACTCATCAGGCTATACCAAGAAATGGACAGTATCATCTATTAATCTTGTTGCATATGCCGCAGCCAATTTAGCAGGACCACAATGTTTTATTGCCAAGCAAGCACCGGAATATAAAGGTGCAAAGACTTCTATGGTTGTTTGTTACGTGGTCATGATTGTTATTTTGACAGTATTATTGTTACTAAACATAAGAGAAAACAAGAGACGTGATAAATTGGAGTTGGAGAGAGGCGTTCAAAAGGTTGAAGATCTAGAATTTACTGATATGACTGATTTTGAAAATCCAAACTTCAGATACACATTGTGAAGGAGAAATATAGGTTTAATTTATTTAAATAAATATTCTACTTAATAGTAACACAATAAATTTTGTTATACTCCCATTTTTAGAGATATGTACAGCTTTACTATGTTCTTCAACTAGTAGATTTAGCTTTTTCACGAAATTAAAAGATGAATAAAATGATTATTGCAATGTAAGTTTCCATCTAGAGAAACCAAGGTTATTTTGAATAATAAGCGTCCTTTTTAATTTGCTAGCATGTGCTTGGAACGGAGGAGTAGTTGGTAGGAGGTTTATTTTTATTTAATGATATATAGTAGGTGTCTGTTGTTGTACATGTCTTGGGATGTTATATTTAGTCACCTTCAAGAACAAGCAGCGTCCCTTGGGTAATGATAATTATTCACAATTTGAATATGAATATGAACCTCAAGTAAAAGTCGCTTTTGTCAAATATAGTTAAACAGTCACAATACATGATTTACCTCACTTCCATCTTTCCCAATGGTCTCCTCCTATGGCATCCTAGTTGTTTGAGCTACTTTGCTAAGATATGAACCTTTGATAGCTTCAGTCGGTTTGCGAACTGCCAAATAGATGGACAAAATTGGTGGCATTTGCTAATATGTCAGTTATACGGTATGTCAAGAGAAGAAACACAGTTTTGCGATCCACAGTTTAAGTCTTTTGACTTCTGTTTTGTATCCTTTCATATGCAATAAATAAAAAGGATTTACAATGAAGCTCATCGCATCAATTAGGTAACCATGTCTCTGACTTAGAAGCATCTTTAAGACCACTTTAAGAATAATATTGTTCTCAATGATCTTTTGAATAGAATTATGCGGGTATTAGATCGTATCAAAGCTGTGGCATCAAGAAAGAGTGAAGATGGGAAGTGAATAGCCAAAGCTGATCCATGTTTCATGCAGTATATAAGGAGATGGCTTACAACATACATGCTTTAACCATTTAAAGTATTAGTTATTATACTTTTAAACTGTGATATTAAACTATGGTATAAATAACAGCAATACGTATCAAAAATGTCTAGTAGCTCAGTTGGCAATAAGTCTTCAATTGAAGTAGATGAAAAAACTTATATTAACACCTCTGAGTTAGATGCAGAGAAGTATAAAGTAGAGAGACAGCATTCAACCACTCTCCTAGAGACAATCATCTCATCCAATGGGAAAGAAATCAAAATATATGACGATGGTAAACTAGATGATGCTATGAAACTAGCTGAAGAAGCTAAAAAGGTTATACTGACACCGGAACAAGACAGAAAATTAGTTTGGAAGATTGACATTTGTATGTTTCCATTGATGTGCCTTATCTATGCAGTCCAATACATGGACAAAGTTGCTACAGGCTCTGCAGCCATTATGGGTTTACGTACGGATTTGAAAATGCATGGTAATCAATACTCATGGGTTGGATCAGCATTCTATTTCGGTTATCTTTTCATGAATCTTGGTCCAGTACAATTCCTCTTCCAAAAGAGTAAATATATGTCCAAGATGTTGGGCATATTCATTGTGGTATGGGGGCTATTATTATGTTGTCATTCAGCTCCTCGCATCAACTATCCAGGTTTTATTGTCTTAAGAGTTTTACTTGGTTGTGTGGAAAGTGTCGTAACACCATGTTTTACTATTATTACAGCACAGTACTGGAAAACTGAGGAACAATTCACAAGAATTGCAATTTGGTTTGCTATGAATGGGCTTGGTGTGATATTTTTAAATGCTATGGCTTATGGTCTTTATATTCATAAAGATTCTTATTCTATTGAAGCATGGAGAGTTCTTTTTGTTGCGATTGGTGTTATCACTTTATTCTTGGGTTCTTTAATTTATTACTGGATCCCAGATGATCCAGCTGATGCAAGATTTTTAACTAAAGATGAGAAATTAATGGTGGTTCAAAGAATTAGATCTAATCAACAAGGTTTTGGTAATCATAAGATTAAAAAATATCAAATTTTGGAAGCATTAAGGGATCCAAGGACATGGCTCTATTTCTTTATAACTGTAGCTTGTAATATTCCCAATGGTGGGATCACCAATTTCTTCAACATTCTTTTACAAGGAGATTTTGGATATTCAACAAAGGATTCATTATTAATGGGATTACCATCCGGTGCTGTGGAATTAGTTGGTTGTTCTCTATTTGGGATATTAGCATACTACTGTGGTAAGAAGAAGACCCCAATTTGGAGATATAGGTTAACATGGGCTATTTTGACTGCTATTCTCTCATTAACTGCAAGTTGTATGTTGGCATTTGCTAACAACGATAAAAAAGCGAGATTAGCAGGTGCTTACTTATGGTATATCACGCCAATTGCATTGATTTGTATTTACTCCAATATTAGTTCAAATTCTTCTGGTTATACTAAGAAATGGACTGTATCTTCCATTAATCAAGTTGGGTATGCTGCAGCTAATATTGTCGGTCCACAATGTTTTATTGCCAAACAAGCACCTGGATATAAAGGGGCTAAGACAGCGATGGTTATCTGTTATGCAATTGAGACTGCTATTTTAATTGCCTTATTATTATTAAACATTAGAGAAAATAAAAGACGTGATAAATTGACTTTAGAAAGGGGAGCTCAAGAGGTGGAAAATCTAGAATTTACAGATATTACTGATTTTGAGAACCCTAATTTTAGATACACTTTATAGTTATATTTCAAAATAAAAGATTGACTCTTTTAATTATTTACGTAGTGTCACATTTATATAATATAAAACGTATGACAACATACATCCGAAGTTTAATTACCTAGAACTCTTATCCTCTTTACACCACCATCAGGAATGATAGTTAGTTTAACTTGTTCAATGGCCATATCTTTTTCAATAGGATATTCATGTATTTTATCGGGGCCAGTTTTAGACTTAGGAACAAGTTCAATCCAGGTATCATCAGTATCGCCTTTCAAACCATGGATGGTAACAAATTGAGGGAAATTTCCACGATAATGAGCGGTGTCGACAATTATCTTGTCAATGTAACTAGATTTACGACCTAATTGAATGATCGCCCAATCAGAATGATTTGGTTCTCTAGATCTCTTTGTTTCCCATCCATCAGACATGTCATGACCTCTACCTGGAAGTAAAAGATTTTCAGCACAACCGAAATGTTGATCAGAAACGTTTAAAGCAATCCCACCATTACCAACATATGCTAAATCAATATTTTCAGGAATTTTGTTGGTTATAGTTGGAGGTACAACTTTACCATACAATCTAAATCTAGCTATCCCACCGTCTGGATACATTTTCAATTTAATATGGGTAAAGTACGTTTCTGTTAATCCGCTATCTCTTAAAAAGAAATGTCTCTGTGAGGGTCCACATTCAAATTTGTCAATTACAGTTTCCCATCTTGAATCTGTTTCCTTTATATTATTTGTGTCAAAATTATTATTTAACGCTTCTACTGAAACATATGGTGCATGGTTCCCATTAAAGAAAGCTGTATCTATTTCACCACCAATAATTTGAGCAGCATAAACCCCCATTTTGATAATAACCCAGTCATAGTCATTTTCATTATGTCTTCTAGTCTCCCAACCATCATACCATGCACCTGCATGTGTAAATCTAGTAGCATCTCTAATTGGTACACTACCTTTAATTAAATTTTCAGCAGAGGCAAACCATTCATCAGAAAAGGATAAGATTTGGCCACCAAGTTTTTCTCCAATGACATCTGTACAATGATACTGGTTTACTGCAATTTGTTTAAAGTCTTCTTCTTGATCTGGAGTGAAAAATTTCATATATAGTAGTTTATTAAATGTCTGTCTAAAAGTCAGTAACTCTGGCTACTATATTATGGTCTTCTGACATTTCTGATAAGAGGCACTTAAAATATTCTGGAAGGTATAGTCTTTCTCAAGTATATGGCCTTTTAAATAAAGAAATTCACCAGATCGATTTTAGCCACTCATCTTTATTTTGGATCTTTAATGTCTTTTTTGATCTTATTTTTCAGATCAGATCAGATCTTGCAGATAAGAGATTAGATAAGATAACAAAGATAAGACGACACAAATTCAGATAAGAACAATGTAACAACAAAGGGTGAGATTATAGTATAATTATAATACCCTTTAAGATGGTTGTAGTACAATTCCAAGTTTTGTTACGTATAAGAGAATAAAAAAAAAATAGAAGTGAAAATATTTTCATCGTTGCAAAAAGGTATCTCATATATAGTACCAAGTAAATTTAGAGTGGTATAGAGATTCAACCTTGGCCTGAAGTGAGAACTTTTTTTGGTGTGTGAACATGACAGCTTCTTTTTAATAGAAATGGTTTTTAAAGCAAAAACTAGTTAATATAACCAAACATTAAAGATCCATCTCTTCAAAGAATTAAATTGTAGTTATTAGTTGTTAGTTTATCCAAAAATCTTTTATTGAAATCTAAATTCAGGCAAAAGAATGGTTTTTTGTTCTATTTTTTTTAGTTAGTGGTAGAATTAAGTAATAGAATCAACTTTCCCCCTAACTAAAGTTATATCTGTTGGAACTTGGAGCCTTCAGCGTCCGTAATAATGGTCATTGCTTGCGTTTTACTAGATCTCTAATGTATTATATCTATATGATATATAACTTATCTATGTATATTAGTCTTAAATCTTGATATAGTTTTATCTTATAATTTTCACCAAAACTAAAGTGTGTGATCGGACACCCATACACCACACTACAAGTTAGGAAAAGCATGAATTAATCAATTTATAACAAAAATAACAGTAATAGACTATCATTTTCCAACAATATCTTACCTATATATAAATATATAGCAGAGCTAGCTCTAAACAGGAAACAAAAATTGAAAGTGTTTTGGAGAACAGAGCTTGATAATCTTGAATTTTGTTGATTTCAAAGTGCCATGATTTATTCAAAAGTTCCCACCAAAGTAAAGTTTTTAAAGCAAAAGTATATTTTTGAAATCTTTTTAGCTGTTAACAAAAAAATTTACCTTAACATCCTCAAGCCCATGACTCTAAAAACAATATACTATGTTTACTTGTATTAAGTTGTTATTTAAGAACGGTTTAAAAACATTGAACTTTCCTTTAATTCAGAATAACACCAATATTTCAAAGATCAAGAACTCAAAAATTCAAAAAAGAACATAAACTTGACCTTTTGCCCAGTTCACTTTTTAATGAATAGGGTCTGGTAAAATATTATAAATGTCTAAGTTCTTTGAGAAAACGAATTGGATCTGTACTTGCTCCTGAGATATGGTATGAAGATATTTAGGAAAAATTCTAAAAAATAGTGGTTCATTGTAGACATAGCCAGCTATTTTTCAACTTTGCCAATTTGGAATAGAGACAATAAGCTAATTTTAAATAATCCAGCACTTTTAGCTGCTTGCCTTTTAGGGATGTAATGATATATTCTCCATTGACTTTAGCAACTGCCCACTTCTATAATTATAAGACAGGATCCCTGAAAAAAAGTTATAAATTAACAAAGAGTTACCGAGCTCCAATAAAAGTGCAACACTATGAGGAAACACCGGAGACAAGAGGTGTATTTTATCATTTTGATAATTTTGATACAATAATTACCCTCTACTTATTTCAGGCTTGTAAATTTTTCACTTTTAAAACATAGAAGCCAAACAGAAGTACCAAAAGTATAAAAACAAGTATGGTGCAAGAGTAAACACAACTTGCAAAGCAAAAAAGAGCCAAAATACATGATCAAATATGCTATTCAAAGATATATTGATTTTTAGAAAAAAAATAAGAAATTGAGCTCGCGTGGCGTAATGGCAACGCGTCTGACTTCTAATCAGAAGATTCTGGGTTCGACCCCCAGCGTGAGTGCTCTCTTTCCCAATCCGTGATAGTTTAATGGTCAGAATGGGCGCTTGTCGCGTGCCAGATCGGGGTTCAATTCCCCGTCGCGGAGTTTTTTGCTTCTGTCAATAGTGGTCACGTGATTTTCTAAAACAGATAGTGACAACAGTAGCTTTGTCTAGATCTTTCTCATCTTTTGTCATATTCCCTTGTGTTGCAATAAAGTTGTTTAATCGTTATGTTATATATCTTATTATAATTTTTAAGTAAGTAAGTAAACTCCTGGAAAGGAAATATATTGCACCGTCTGGTGGTAGAACCACAACTTACGTCAGTTTTTTTCTTTGGACAGTGATACACGGCTAAATGAATAGAAATTTCAGATTCTTCCAGTGTGTTTTAGCCCTACGATACGTCTTCCCTTTATACTTTATCTGTCTTCAAAATGTGTCTATATTGTTAAACTACTCAAAGTGAAAAATTTAAGTTATTGAAATACTTAATCATCTTCGATGAGCAAGTGAATTCAAGATCTTGTCATAAAACGTCAAACAAAAAGAGGATATAATTATCTATTATTAGACTACTTAACGATAAATGTCAAAACAAAATCCATTTGATCAAAAGAAGAAGGCTATTCTTAAAGAAATTGCCTCTCTGGAACCAGATTTATCTCCCAAAGGTTCCATTGATCAATTATGTTTACCAATCATGGACTTGATAAATTCACATAAGGATATGGTTACCACCTCATCATGTTCTGGAAGGATTAGTGTCTTTGTAGAAGGTACCAAAACAATTAACACCGAAGAGACAAAGACTGGTGGGAAAGGTTTAGGTGGGAGATGGCTATATGTTTCACATGAGCAAGATAAAGTCTTAAATTGGCTCAATACTTTAACTAATGACCAGTTAAAATTTGAATCCCTTTCTGAAAGTCAAAACGATGAATTTGATAATAGTATACGATACATTCTTTACAAATATGAACCATTTATTTTACATGTTAAATGTAGAGATTTTGAATCTGCTAGTAAATTATTTAACGTTGCCATGTCTTGTGGCTTTAGAGAAAGTGGAATTGGTTCTAACTTTATAGTGGCAATTAGAATTAATATTAAATTGGATGTACCCATTGGTTACTTAGATACGAAAAATAATGACACATTGACCTTCTTTGTATCAAAACCTTATATCAATGTCTTAGATAAATTAACCGTATCTAAATTTGTTGAAAATAAGAAAAAGATGGATGAATTATATAACAAAATTGATAAAGAAATTGTTTCTTTTGTCCCACCAGCTCAATCTTTAAACAGTTCTAACGTGAAAGAAACTAAAGAAGAGAGAAGAGAAAGAAAACGGAAAGAGGGATTAGAAAGACAACGTCAATTACAAAATGAGACTTCTACCCAGTAAGCCTACATTGTATAGATACGTTTGATTATTTTTTTATGATTTTTAGTAAAATATATAGATTTATATAATTATAGTATTATAATATTATTTAAAAAATGTACAATTTATGGGGAAATTCTATACAGCTTTATTAGATGCTCACTATATGCAGAGACAATGTCATTCTGGTTAGATTAGATATTGTAATCATTCTAACTTAGGTGATTTTATTGAATTTATTCATTCATATTTTTTCAATAGTCGTCCCCACTAGCATGCAATAAGGCATCAAATCTATTACTTTGATGGACTGGAGCAGGTTTTTCTTCCTTAATAGAGGCCCTACTATTATACCTCTGAGTACCACTATTAGAGAATTGAGTGTTTCTATTACTGTAACTGTGATTATTATTATAATTGTTATTACCAGTATTATTAAAATGATCTCTTGACATATCTTTTCTGAATCCACCGCTTCTATCACCACGATTATATGAAGAAGATGAAGCATTATTCCGTCTAGATGGAGCTCTTGAATTAGCAGCCTTTTCTTGACGAGCTTTCTCTTCTTCTTCGTGAATTTGTTGAATGGTCTTTGGACCTTGATTTGTCTTTTCACTATTCCAATGTTTATCATTTCTTAATTCTTGAACATCAATCAATTTAAATCTGATTCTATTTGAAATAGTACCTTCATCAATAATGGATTGTAATAATTGAAATAATTTATCAAATAAAATGGAACCATCCAAAGTACCTTTACCTGTACTGAATGAATCATTTTCAAATTGTCCACCCACAGTTGTTAATAATTCAACCAAAGATTCTAAAGTCTCTTCACTGACATTTTCTGTAAGATCTTTCATTAATCTACGGAAACATTCAAACATCATTTTACCAGTTAATAAATTCAAACGATACAAGAAACCAATGAAACGAACTAAACCAAGACCTCTTCTCTTAGCTGCTGCTAAGACATAATATTCATCAGACATCATTTCAGGTTCTAATGGTGAACCATCAGGATTTGTTGGTAATTTATCAGTCCATCCCTTTTCAAATTCAGTATGACATCTTACAACCAAATAATGTAACACAAGCTTTGGACCCACTTTACCTTCATTATTTTCATCACTAATCGCAGGTTTTAAGTCCTTAACAATCTTACCACATAATTGGGCATACATAGATGACCAATAAGGTTCATCACATGCTTTTAAGAATATTTGTTCAATGACATTCTTTAAAGTGTCACCAGTAGTTTCCCATTGAGATTGATTGGCAATCGCAATAATATCAGTAGAAATTGGATCGAATTTTTCCAAAGTCAACTTGTTCAATAATGATTTCATCTTTCTTTGTACTTCTTCGTGATCTAATAATTCTGTAACACCATCTGGCGCCAACCTCTTCTCTGTCTTCTTGGCTTTGAATTTTGGAACCCATCTGTTAGCACTTGGAACTAATGGAGCAACCTCTTCCTTAGGTGGTTCTGGTTTATCGGCGTGGAAGTGACCGGTTCCATCTCTCTTATTATCACGTCTAGATTGGTTTTCCATTCTTTCACGTCTTGGAGTATAACTTGTTCTATTTGATCTTCTATCATCAAATCTCTTAGATGATTGTCTCTTTGAATTTGCTCTTGAATTTGTTCTACTATCTAAGTTTCTTAAAGAGCCTGCTCTTGTACCATCTGAAGCACCGGCAAAATTAACTCTGTTTTTCTGTTTATTCATGCCAGGTAAGATTACAATCTTAGATTGAATAGAGTTGATCCACTCCTCATCAGGTTTACATTTTACTTTATCTTTAAATTGTAAAAGAAAAGTTGGACCATAAGTATATTTAACATTTGGTTTCTTATATTTTGGATTTGGTGATTCAAATTCTGCTGGATATTGGAATGTATATATGTCATCAATAGGAGCTACATCATTTAATTTAGAAATAAATGTTGTCATTTTCATTAAACCATCCACTTCATCTGCTGGTTTATTTTCATCTTCTCCTTCCTTTTCAATTTCAGTAGATAATGGAGTTTCTTTCTCGTCTTCATTTTCTTTGGTTGATGAAACTGTTTCAGATGAAGGAGCGGCTGATTCAGCTTCTGGATTTACTGGAATGGTTGGTTCAGAGAATTCCTTTTCGGGATTTACCGGTGTGGTTGGCTCGGCTATTTCCTCTTCATGTGCATGTTTCTTTAATTTCAATTTTTCAGCAAATGTCATAACATGTTCAGCTTCATGGTTTTCAGAATCTTCAGCTTTGTTATCCGCTTCCTCCTTTGATGGAACTGGTTCTTCTGTCTTAGTCTCCACTGTAGAATCGTCATTTTGAGAGGTGGTTTCAATATTTGCATTCTCATTAGTAACAGGTTCTTCTTTAACACCAGATTCTAATTGTTTCTTTTTATCCATAGCCAATTTGCGTAATCTAACTTGTTCTAAAAATGCCTTCTTATTCTTTTCTGCTTCTGATTCTTCCTTTTCAGGTGTCTTCTCATTGACATCAACATTTTCTGAAGTAGATTCTATCTTTGTACCATTCAAAGTAGCCTGTTCCTTTTTCAATGGACTTGATGGAGTAGAAGTAACTTTGTTATCAGATTGAGATGGTTTATGTTGATTATGTATTTGACTTAAATCTAGTTTTTCACCAGTCTTAGTAGTAATTTCAATCTTTTTCTTTGGCGGTGATAAAATTGGTGTTACATGAGGTAAAACAGGTGAAGTTAAATTACTTGTCGTATTATTATTACTTGATGGTCCACTAATACTATTGTTACCTACTATTACAGGTGGTGATTGTGTAGGTATTAATGGTACTGAGGAGTTTAATGTGGCCATATTTAATTGTGGGGATGTCATTGGTGGTGACATACCATTATTTGGTATCCCACTAGGTGTATTATTATTTGCTGAAGCCATTGCGGCAGCAGCAGCCATTTGTTGTGGGATATAATACATCTGTGGGACATAATAACCAGACCAGGCCATATTTGGTTGTTGTTGGGCCATCATATCTTCACCATTAGCCATTGCCATTCCATTATTGGTAGTAGTATTTGCATTGTTATAATATTGGGAATTATTAAATCTGCTCCCATTATTATATCTATTAGCGTTGCTAAAAGTATTATTTTTAGAACCAGTACTATTATTATTATTTCCGTTGTTAGCGTTATAATTGTAATTATTTGATCTGTTCTTATTGAAACGAGAATAACCGTTGGTGGTGCCCTTATTATAAGTAGAGTTATAATTCTTTTGATAAGGTTGTCTTGGTCCATTAAAAGATCTATTTTTGTTATTATTATTATTAATACCTTGCTTGGGGGCAAAATTATTATTATTATTTGATCCAGAAGAATCACTACCCACTGGTGTTGACATTGCAACTGGAGCAGCAGGTGCTTTAGTTTCTGGTTGTGGTTTTTCTTCAGTCATGACAATTCACCAGAATAATAGTCCACTGGAAATAACAAAAAGTTTTATTGAATAGATCACGTCAAATAAGTAAGGGTATTTTGCAAAATCGATCAGCAAAAAAAAATAATCCAAGACAGTAGTTGTCAAACTCGTTGGAAAAGGGAAAAAAAAAAGATATATCCTAACTTTCAAACGATTGAGGAATCAAATAACTCTATGTCTATATTCAGTTATCCAAAAAAAAAAAGGAACGTGAAATTAAAATCTTATTATTAAAGCAAAGAAAAAAAAATAAAGGAAGAAATAAAAAAAACCTGACTAATTCTCCTTTCTTGACTTCTAACAAAGACCTCTTATTGAGTGTTTTACTGTTATAAATATTCAGTTGTGATAACAGTTGTCCCTCCTACACAAAAAAGAGTTCCTTTCTAGCTGTAAAGTGCCAAAGTTTCTGTCAATCTTGGCAATAACAAAATATGAATTGCTTTAATTTTCAATTTTGGAAGCAAAAAATCGAAAAAAGCAAGAAATAACGAACAAAAATTGCCCGGCTATTCAAACTGATTACCATGGCAACCAACACACATTACTATATTATAAACATATATTTAAAAGGTGTACAAACAGCATGACTACTTGAATAATTTGGCAGATGAAATGGTGGTATCTGTGTTTCTGTTCATGACTTTCCCCACTGCCAATTCGAAATCTTCTTGGGTCACATGTATTCTTCTTTCTCTTAAGGCGTACATCCCGGCTTCGGTACAAACACCCTTGACATCTGCACCAGAACAACCGTTCATCTTCTCGGCAATCTTTCTTAAATTGATCCCACGAGTTAAATTCATCTTACGTGAATGAATTCTTAAGATTTCTGTTCTTGCCGCGACAGTTGGAGGTGGGAATTCAATCTTTCTATCAATTCTACCTGGTCTTAATAATGCGGGATCTAAGATATCCAATCTATTTGTAGCCATAATAATCTTAATGTTTTTGGAAGTTTCAAAACCATCTAATTGATTTAATAACTCTAACATAGTTCTTTGAACTTCTGAATCACCACCACCTGTACTTTCTACACGACTTGAACCAATTGAATCAATTTCATCCATAAAGATAATGGAAGGAGCATGTTCACGTGCCATAATAAATAATTCACGCACCATACGTGACCCTTCACCAATATATTTTTGTACTAATTCTGCACCAGAGACTCTAATAAATTTACAATCTGTATGATGTGCAACAGCTCTGGCTAATAAAGTTTTACCTGTCCCTGGCGGACCATAAAGAATAACACCCTTTGGTTGAGCAATACCTAAACTTTCAAATAATTCTGGATGTTTAACAGGCAATTCGATAACTTCTTTAATTTCTTTAATTTGTTTAGTTAACCCACCAACCATATCATATGTAGAATCTGGAACTTTTTCCACCATCATTAATGACACCAATGGATCTGCTTTATTTTCTAACACTTTATGTAGCATATAAGAATCACTTTTCAAACAAACACGTTGCGAAACTTTTAAATCTTTAATATTAATATCTTTGGCAACATCCACAATATATTTCCCCTCAGGTTGAACTTTAACCAAAACTTTTTTATCGGAGACAACTTTAATAACTTCCCCAACATATGAACCTGGTTCTTGTAAAAGACGTAATTCATCTTTAATGAAACGAACTCTATCATTTAAGATATTTCTTTGTGCTTCTAATCTTCTTAAATTACCTGCTTTACGATAAATTTTCAATTCAGTTTCTTGAATCTTTTGTTCAAAATATGGCTTAATACCATTTTCATGTGTTGAGTTGGTGTTATTAGCAACTACAGTAGCACTCATTCTTGTCTGTGGTCTAGTCTTGTCTGTAAAGATTTGTGTAAACTTTAATCACTGGGTTTGCCACTTTTCAGTTTAAAATTGAATTCATGAATAATTAAAGAAAGAAAAAAAAAATTTGAATGTATGCAAAGCAAGGTATTCTACAGACCAAGATCTGCAAAGGGTAAGGACATATGAGTAAGAGTTTGTTTGTTACGTGTGGTGCCACGGTTCCATTCCCCAAATTAATTGAATGCGTTACATCTCATGAATTTGTGGACGTGGCGGTAAAACAATATGGGTTTAATAAATTTGTGGTTCAATATGGGGTGGGATACACCAATTCCTTTGAACAATTGATTCGTGATAAGTATAACGTGGAGGGGAAAGCATTAGACTCAGGGAAGGAGCAAACATTTTATGGATCTAAGCAGGTTAGCGAGTATCAAGTCATGGGCGGCAATTTGATCATAATTGGGTTAGAATATTCTAATAAAATACAAGATTTGATCAGCGACGCATCCCTAGTGGTATCCCATGCGGGCACTGGATCCATCCTGGACACATTAAGAAGTGGTGGTAACAACACCAAGGCCAGGCCATTGATTGTAGTGGTAAATGATGAATTAATGGATAATCACCAGGAACAAATAGCGACCCGTTTTGCCGACATGGGGTACGTTGTAGCGTGTCACGCACACACCCCACAGGAACTAATACACTCCCTGACAACATTAATGGACCCCACCACCGTCCTACAACGGTTCCCACAGTCACATAACGCTCACTTTGCCCAACTCTTAACACAACGGGCTTCTCATTAAGCCAAAAGGACGGGTAATTGAATTTCCCTTTTGTTTTCACAGTGAAAAAATTTTCAAAGTGCAAGAAAAAAAAAATATGAAAATTTATTTTAAAAAGCGATGAGCATCCCATAATTTTATTACTATTTCTTGTTACTTTCTGGGAGTTAGTTCTGGTCTAAGTTCTGTCATAACAAGTGAATCCATCCACACACACAACCACATATATATTTTCTATAATAATGGCTAAGGTTACTTCTAAGAAATCATCTAAGACTGCTGCTAAGGAAAAGCGTGAAGAAAAGGCTGCTGCCACTTCCTCTTCTGAATCTTCCTCATCCTCTTCTTCTGAGTCTTCTTCTTCTTCCTCTGAATCTGAATCTTCTGATGATGAATCCTCTTCTTCTTCCTCTTCTTCGTCTGAATCCGAATCTGAAGCTGAAGAAGAAACTAAGAAAGAAGAAGCCAAGAAGGAAGAATCTTCTTCTTCTGACTCTGAATCATCTTCATCCTCCTCTTCTGATTCTGAATCTTCCTCCTCTGATTCCGAATCTTCTTCTTCCGACTCTGAGTCTGATAATGAAGAAGAAGAAAAGGAAACTAAGAAGGAAGAAACTTCTTCTTCTAGTTCCTCCTCCTCTTCTTCTTCTGAATCTTCCTCTGAAGAAGAAGAATCCAATGACAAGAAACGTAAAGCTGAAGATGAAGAAGAAGAAACTGAATCCAAGAAAGCCAAGACTTCTGAACCAGCTACTATTTTCGTTGGTAGATTATCTTGGTCCATTGATGATGAATGGTTAAAGAATGAATTTGAACATATTGGTGGTGTTATTAGTGCTAGAGTTATTATGGAAAGAGGCACCAATAGATCTCGTGGTTATGGTTATGTTGATTTTGAAGATTTAGAACATGCTGAAAAGGCAATTAAAGAAATGCATGGTAAAGAAATTGATGGTAGACCAATCAATTGTGATTTATCTACATCAAAACCACAATCTAATGGTAATGGTGAACGTGCTAAGAAATTTGGTGATACTCCAAGTGAACCAAGTGATACTCTTTTCTTAGGTAATTTATCCTTCAATGCTAATAGAGATGAATTATATGACATGTTTGGTAAATATGGTGAAATTGTTTCTGTTAGAATTCCAACTCATCCAGAAACTGAACAACCAAAGGGTTTCGGTTATGTTCAATATACTAATCAAGATGATGCTAAGAAGGCTCTTGATGCTTTACAAGGTGAATACATTGATAATAGACCAGTCAGATTAGATTTCTCCACTCCAAGACCACCAAGAGAAGGTGGTAATGACCGTAGAGGTGGTTTCGGTGGTAATGACCGTAGAGGCGGTTTCGGTGGTAATGACCGTAGAGGCGGTTTCGGTGGTGACCGTAGAGGTGGTAACCGTGGTGGTAGAGGTGGTAACCGTGGTGGATTCGGCGGTAGACGTGATTACACCGGTTCCGGCTCTAACAACGCCCCATTAGGTAGAAGTAGAAACACTGCTGATTTTGCCGGTACCAAGAAGACTTTTGACTAGTTTGTGTTTGTATCATCTACATATTATTTATATATATATTATCTCTCTCTCCCTCTGTACACTATAAAAAAACACACTTTTAAACAAGCCCTCATCCATCGCCTCGCCAACCCTGCGCTGCGCCACGCCGAACCCTACCTCCACTCCTTCGTTTAGCAGCCGAACGACGAGAACAATGAATCGAAGCCCCCACGTGACCGCCATTGTTTCCTCGAGCCAGGGCTTGGCAAGTCACGTGTTCATTTTTGCCAAGAAATTTTCTTTTTTTTTTTTTCTTTCCAGCCCTTTTGTTGCTGTGCATCGTCGCTTTTTCTGTTGGGAAGCTGAAATTTCATTATATATAAAGTTGATACATTCTCGACCAAGCCTTTCCCAACTGCTGCCGGCATCTCTAACTCATCACCACACTCACTCACTCATCAACCAACGTGCAAGCCATATGACATTTCTAGGGTTGCTCAAAAGGAGTGGGAATAACAAAGTAGCAGACACCCAACAACAAGATTTACCAATATCACAGGATTCTTCATTCTCAGTGGCATCAAAATATTGGGTGAGACATTATTATATTCTGCTGGATGAACCACATAGATTATTTAAACCGGGCGAGACATTGTCGGGACAAGTAGTGTTGGAATTGAAAAGAGATTGTCCGAATTTATCTATTGATTTAATTCTATCGGGACAAATCAAAGTTAAATTGAGGAACTCAACGGGGACTGGTCTTAAGACTTTAAAACCATCAATTTTTTTAAATAGATCCACTTGTATTTATCAAAATTCTGGTCTTACAAAGGGGATACATAAATTCCCATTCAATTTGAAATTACCATCAAATAAGCATAAACTGTTGACAGAGATTAAATTTGAACGTGGTGCTGTCCAATATTTATTAATATCAAATTTAAAAAATTTATCTGACACTGATGATAACACAAATACACAAATTTCAAATTGTTCAACACCATTTCATGTGTTTGTTCCATTAGATGTGACACCATATTCATTAAGACAAAGAAATAAATCTGTTGTATTACAATCCTCTGCACCACTAATACGATCCACTTTCTCTAAAAATAATGGTGCTATTGAAGACATGGCATCTTCTACCTTTACACAAACTTCAAATCATTCTTCTTCATATAATGTAATATCTTCCTCTTCATCATCTGCAATTAATTCTCCCTCCTTACAAGATCATCCCAAAACAGTAAGAATAAATGTATCAATACCACAATCGGGTTATACTGTAGGTGAATCAATCCCAATAACAATAAATTTACAACATTATAAAGAATATTTTCATACCACAGGGATAATAATCACCTTGGTTAGAATTTGTCGTGTTGGTTCTCTTGAGTCAATGAATATGGAAACATTTCGTAAAGATGTTTGTCAAACCATATCTCCATTATATGTGGACGACTCGACAAATTATAAATTGAATAAGACACTCTTATTAAATGTTCCATTAGATATCTTCGCTACATTTGCCATGGATAAAGATTTTAAAAATTTATTTAATTTCACTTATTATATCGAGGTATTAGTTAATTTATCAAGAAAGAATCAAGTCATAACCAATAATAATACCATACTCTCAAATTCATATGATACCAACACATCCAACCATAACAACAGTTCCACTAACAGTAGTTCCAATGTACATCGTTTATTAACTCCAACACATTCATTAGAACAACAATCAAAATTATTAAGAAATAAATTATGGCCCATCTTAATGGATAGTGATGGATTACAATCAATAAATTCCAATAGTAATAGTAACAATTCAACACAACATTCATTCACACAAGATCAAACAATCTTTAACGATGATGATATGATTAATGTGGAAACTTTGAAAAGACAAAGAAACGTTACTGGGATGTCAATTGAAATAGTCATTGGTAATATAAGAACTATAAAACAAAAACCTGATACCCCAGTAAAAGATGAATTATTACCATCTTATACACCACCAATGTCATCAAGTCAACAAGAATTATTAGAACAATCTATACAAAGAAATGAGGATAAACAAGTCTTGGAGACTGAGGCTTTACAAGAATTGGAATCCGAACCTCCTGATATGTACTAAACCCGTTCTATAATACATATATAAACACTACTTTTACATATAAACATTTTGCATCTTCATTAACCATCAATTTGTGACATTTTTCTTAATTAAGAAAGGAAAAATTTTCAGTGAAAAATTGAAGGTTAAACATACAAAAACAGCTTTATTATGAGCTTTAAAAGAAACAGGCATCATTTGATCAAAAGAAGCACGCCAAGATGAACGTTCAAGACAGAAGAAGAATATTGGGACCCTCTGCAGCCAAACCTTTAGTGTTTGCCAGTGCGAAAGATCATGAAGCACAACCTTCAAAACACACAAATAATAATAACATCTCATTACAAAAGGGCATAATTTCTAATGCCAATGGGTCCAGTATAGTAGAAACACAAGGTATATCTTTATTAACATCTGTATATGGACCTAGATCCACCAGATCAATGTCATTTGAACCTCGTGCCACATTAAATATTATTTTACAAAGTGATAAATTTGATACTAAGAATTTAAAAGAGGTAAGTAATTTCTTAATATCTGTATTACAATGTTGTATATGTTTAGAAAAATATCCCAAGGCAGGTATTGATTTCTTTATAAATTTTAATATTGAAGATGAAGATGAATTGGTGACATATATTCCTTTACTCATTATGGGTTGTATGATTGCACTTATTGATGCTGATATTGAAATTAGTGATATAATTGGTGGTATGACCATTGACCATACTGCGGTGTGTTTGGGTCAAAATGGTGATCAATTATTAGGACTTTGGATGGATCCATCTGAAACAAATGAATCTACCATGACATTAGACCAAATTATTAAAACTTGTCAAGAACAATATTCTTCAAATTCCAGACAACAACTTATAGATTTTATATCAAATTGTTAAAATGTATCACTATATAAATACATATATACATTATATAATACCAAATTCACCTTTCATTACTTTTTGTTTTAAATCCCACATGATTGCCCTTTCATTATCAGGTAAGACGTTGATATCACTATCAGTCAATTGTAACACTTGTCTCAGTAACTCCTTTTGTTTCAATAACTGTTCTGGATCTGAGGATAACATATCCTCTTTCGAGCCATTCGTCAGACTATCACCATCTGTTGTGGTTGATGTGTTAGAAGATGCTGCTAATTGTGTTAAATCTTCCACTTGACATATCCCATTTGTCAATAACAATTCAGCAATGACATATGTCAATTGTGGATATTCACGTAACAATTGTAATGCATTTTGAGGTTCTTCACGAGACCAATCTTGTAAAGTTTGTAATAATTTCAATTGTGTTTCTTTATTTAATTTTGCCAATTCACTTGATATCATCATTGCCGGAGTGGTCATGTTAATATTAACATCTATACCTTGGGGTAATCCAGGAAACTGCATACTGGACTCCTCATCTTTCTCCTCCTCGTCATTATTAGCACCAGAGATACCACTAGAAGAATTAGATATATCATTATTACTAGAATAACCACATTTTAAAAACCGGTTTCCCAACGGGTACCCATTCAAATTACGTACTGCAGACGCACTAGATTCTAAATCTTTATATTCAATAAATGCATAACCCTTGGATTTCCCCGTAGTGGGATCAAACATCATTCTTAAATTCATTACTGGTCCCACATTATTACAAAGATCTAATAATTGTTGTTCTGTTTGATCGTAAGGTATTGAACCCAAATATACAATTCTAGAAGGTGGATTATTTTGATTTGAAGAGTTCATACTGTGTTGTTATTTCTTGTCCAAGTGTTTTCTAACCTTTTAAAGTGGTCTTTGAAGCTTAAAAGTGATATTTCAAAGTGAAAAATATTTCAAATGACATATTAAACTCATCACCACTACTATTAAAGACAAAAACATCAACAGTGCAAGACAAACAAGCAACGATGGATGCCAAAGAGGTGCTGGGATTGGTGAAGAATTTGGAAAAGAATAAGACCAACGATTCTGCCGTGGTGGATATCTTAAAACAATTGGAAACTGGTGTGGTCCCCACTGAGAAATTGTTAAGAGAAACTAAAGTTGGTGTTGAAGTGAACAAATTTAAACGGTCTAGTAATGCTGAAGTGGCCAAATTGGTGAAGAGAATGATCTCTGCTTGGAAGGATGCCATTAACAAGAATAAACAAAAGGCCAGGGCATTAGCCAAGGAGAAAGAAAGAGAGAATGGTGAAGAAGGTAGTGCCGTTGACTCTACCACTGACACCAACGCCACTAAGAATACCAGTGCTCCCCCCACTGCTGCGTTGGAAGGTTCCCCTAGAAGAGAAAGTAAATTCAAATCTACAAAACCACGTAATAGCAAAAATGATGGTGTTGTCACTACTGTTTATAATGATAAATTAAGAGATTCTGTCATTAAAGCTTTGTATGATGCCTTGGCAAAAGATAGTGAACATCCACCAAATTATATCTTAACCATTTGCATTGAAATTGAGAAAGAAATGAATAAATTAAATGATTCAGTGACTGCAAACAAACAATATAAAGAGAAATATAGAATTATTTATTCTAATATTATCTCCAAGAACAATAAAGATTTAAAATTTAAGATCACTAATGGTGAAGTTACCCCAGAGTTTCTTGTCACTTGTGATCCCAAAAAGTTAATGCCAGAACATTTACAACAAGAATTAGAAGAAATTCATAAGAGAAATTTATTTAATGCACAAGGTGCCACTATTGAAAGATCAGTGACAGATAGATTTCAATGTGGTAAATGTAAAGAAAGAAAAGTTTCATATTATCAATTACAAACTAGATCTGCAGATGAACCTTTAACTACATTTTGTACTTGTGAAGCATGTGGTAATAGATGGAAATTCTCATAGAGTGTATGTGTGTATCATAATTACGAATAAATAAATAAATAAATAAATATAAAGATGAAAATATAAATATACAAGTATTAAAAACTGGACCAATTCCAATCTACTGGTACAGATCCCACGATACTATCCTTTCTGTTATTACTATTAGTGTTATTACTCTTAAGATTTTTATTTTGTATAATCAAATGTCTTGGTTGTGAACTTTGTTTAAATAAATCATCATCATCATCAGCATTATCCTCCCCACCATTAAGAATAAATTGTTGATATTGATTAAAACATAAATCACATACTTTGCATAAGAATTTTCTACCCAAATAATTTGAATTAATAAAATTTGCATCATTATTTAAATATAATTTATTTGATAAATGTCTATAACAAAAAATTTCACCACAATGACGACAATGATGTTTTCTTTCCCATAAATTAAATTGTACATGACATTTATTACAATTTTGTCTTAATGAATCTGGTATCCAATGTGATGTCTTAATATATTTTGGAGAGTTAATGGGACGAGGACTGTTTCTATTTAATAAATTAAGATCTAAACTTTTTGACATGGGGACATTTCTAGTTAAAAGATAAGATGAGTTAGAGGAGGATGAAGCCGTTGTTATAGAATGTGGTAAATCCAAAATATCATCATTAGTTAAATTAGTTTCAGAAACATTTCTTAACACGGCAGGCACATACATTGGTCTCTTTGGGTTATTTATTTGTTTAATAAATTGTGATTGTCTATTATTATTATTCCAATTTAAATTTTGTAAAGGTGGTGTAGTAGAAGATTTATTAAACAATATTGAAGAAGAAGAAGATTTCATTACTGAACGAGGAACATTTGTTGATGAAACGGCATTTCTCCCCTGAATGAAATGTTGTTGTTGTTGTCTTAATTGAGTAGTAGATTTAGGTTTTCTCAAAGTATCAGTTGAAGATAAGGAACTTGAAGAAGATGAAGAAGAATGAGTGTTTGCATTTGTTGTATTTAAGAATGAAGATACTTGTTTTATACCAGAATGTGAAGTTGAATTTGAATTTGGGGTGGTGACAAGTGGATCCAATTGTGGTTTATTGACAGAAGATTCATCATCAGTATTATTAAATTTTAAGAAAGATAATTTTCTTAAAGCTTGTTGTGTTAAATCATTTGATTTATGATTATCTTCATCAGTTTCATTTTCTTCAGTATCATAAGCATCATCTCCATTTTCTTCTTGTTGTAGAGTGTCACTACCTGATGTAAAGGGCATTTGTACACCAATATTAGTGATATTATTTTGTGTAGATGAATGGTCTATTGAATTCCCTGTAGGCTGTGATTGTTTGGGGATTGTCGCAGATCTATGTGATTTAGATGCTAGATTACTTCTTAAAGATAAGGAAGAAAGGACACTTTGTTCTGATGTTCTTCTCACTGGGACCACTTTCGTGAAGGATATTCCTTCAGTTTGCTGGCTCATTGTACTGGGGTAGCGTGTGTGGGTGTGTGTGTTCTGTGTGTTTTACAATAATGTATAAATGTTTGTTAAGGAAGGATTCTTGTCAATTAATTCAAGATACACACAATTAAAGACAAAGAATGTAGAGATCTGGAAGAAGAAGAAGAACAAGAAGAAGAAGCAGACAACAACATGCAGCAATGCATGTATCTGAGAGCTGTGTGTGGGGCGTATCAACCAGTCAATCAAGAACTGTGATGTTTGCAGGGGGGGGAAGGAAGGGAATCTTCTGTCTGACAGATACTTAACATGCCATACAGCGTATGGGTGCTCTCTATACTGTACAACCTCTCTATACTATATCTTATACTATCCTGTAGGTATACAATAACCTTGCATATATACACCACACTATACTGTACTATGGTGTCTGGATACCTGTGTCATGATACAGCCCAACTTGAATACACCAGACCTAATATATAGAAAGTAACGTATACTATATGGCACAGCCTGTGGTAACGACACTATACCATATACCGTGCACTATTACTAGAATAGTAAAGAGTATACTCTACATATGTCCTGCCAGATGATAGGGCACTACCACATACTATACTCTATTGGAAGCGAATTTAACGCACTCTTCGACACCTCATCCCCTCTGATGCACCTCACTGCAGTCTATACTATATGCAATGATCTTGCTATTCTCTCCCATAACACACTACATTCTATGATGCTACACAGAGTGTTTGACTCCCACATACAAGACACACTGTAATACAATACGATCCACTCCAAACCGTAGTCTGCCCATAACATCGGATAGTGCACTCTGCAATACACTCTACACAGCATATGCCACACCCATGCTGCACTCTACCATGTCTGCACTACACTGCACTCTGTGCCATCCTGTACTTCACACTCTCGACTTTTCATAAAGGAAAAAAATAAGAGCCATTTTGAAATTTGAACACTTTGCAATAACAGCACACTCTGCAAAGAACAAACAACAGCACACTCAAACAACATGTCCTCCACCGTTGAGACTACTGGCAAGCCCGGTGGTGTTCCCACTGACGGTGATGTCGTGACTGGCGACGCCATTGTCATCCAAGAAACCAACATCTTAGTGAAATGGGTCTTACAATCATTAAAATTATTAATTTGTACATTTTTAATCCTAGCTGCTGTGTCATCAAGATTATTTGCCGTGATTAAATTTGAATCAATTATCCATGAATTCGATCCATGGTTTAACTTCAGGGCTACCAAGATCCTTACTGAGTCTTCATTTTATCATTTCTTAAATTGGTTCGATTCACGTACTTGGTATCCATTGGGCAGAGTCACGGGGGGTACTTTATATCCGGGACTAATGACCACTGCAGCAATGGTTTGGCATGGGTTGAAGTGGATTGGGCTTCCAATTGACATTAGAAATATTTGTGTCATGTTTGCTCCCGCATTCTCCGCAATTACCGCATGGGCAACATATGAATTAACTTGTGATATTAAAGATTCTCGTGCAGGTTTACTCGCCGCAGTATTCATGGCTATTGTGCCCGGTTACATTTCTAGATCTGTGGCCGGTTCATACGATAATGAAGCCATTGCTATCACGTTATTAATGTTAACTTTTATGTTTTGGATTAAATCAATTAAATCTGGATCCATCTTAAATGCAATGGGTGCCGCTTTATGTTATTTCTATATGGTTTCTGCATGGGGTGGATATGTGTTTATTACAAATTTAATTCCATTCCATGTGTTTTGTCTATTGTTAATGGGGAGATACACATCTCGTATTTATGTCGCTTATAATACATGGTTTATCCTGGGGACCGTGGCATCAATGCAAATTCCATTTGTTGGGTTTTTACCAATCCGTTCAAATGATCATATGAGTGCATTAGGTGTATTTGGTCTTTTACAAATTGTTGCATTGGGGAATTATATTAAAGATAAATGGGATAACCCTAAGAGATTTAAATCTGTCATGTTTGTTTCATTATTATTTATTTCTGCTATGGGGGTCGCTTTATTAACTTTAGCTACTTACTTGGGTGTTATTGCTCCATGGACTGGTAGATTTTATTCTCTTTGGGATACCTCATATGCCAAAATTCATATTCCAATTATTGCTTCTGTCTCAGAACATCAACCTGTAGCATGGCCCGCATTCTTCTTTGATACTCATTTCTTAATTTGGTTGTTCCCAGTCGGGGTCATCTTATTATTCTTACAATTAAAGGATGAACATGTCTTTATTATCGTTTATTCCGTATTATGTTCATATTTTGCTGGTGTTATGGTGAGATTAATGTTAACATTAACCCCTGTGATTTGTATCTCTGCCGCAGTAGCACTATCTCAATTATTTGACGTTTATTTAAATTTCCATGATTTATTCGAATTGGTTCAAAATGATTCTGCACCAACCCGTCCAACATTAATTAAATTCATCTCTAAACTTGTTGTCTCCGGTTCATTCATTTTCTACCTTTACATGTTTGTATATCATTGTACATGGGTCACACAAAATGCTTATTCTTCACCTAGTGTTGTTCTTCCATCCACGGGTCCCAATGGTCAATTATCATTAATTGATGATTTTAGAGAAGCTTATTACTGGTTACGTATGAATACCCCTGAAGATAGTAAAGTTGCCGCATGGTGGGATTATGGTTATCAAATTGGTGGTATGGCTGATCGTACTACCCTTGTTGACAATAACACATGGAATAATACACATATTGCTCTTGTTGGTAAAGCAATGGCATCAAATGAGACTCGTGCATATGAAATTTTAGATGAATTAGATGTAGATTATGTGTTAGTCGTGTTTGGTGGTGTGTTAGGGTTTGGTGGTGATGATATAAACAAATTCTTATGGATGATTAGAATTAGTGAAGGTATTTGGCCAGATGAAATTAATGAAAGATCATTCTTTAACGTTAATGGAGAATATAAAGTTGATTCCAGTGCATCACAAACAATGAAGGATTCAATAATGTATAAGATGTCATATCATGATTTCCCCAATTTATTTGGTACAAATGGTGGTATGGATCGTGTTAGACAACAAGTTATTAAAGATGAAGATGTAGGTGATTTAACTAAATTTCATGAAGTGTTTACAAGTGAAAATTGGATGATTAGAATTTATCAATTAAATGAAAGGGATAATGAAGGTAGAGATGATAAGTTTATTTCTATTCCAGAGAAGAAACCATCCACTGGGAAAAGAAGAAAACAACAATATATGAGTCCATCAGATTTACGTGTTTGAACTAGTCGTATCTTTTTATATACATTTATATATATACTTTAAATTGTAGAAGTCTTTTCAATCTTTGGTGGTTGAACTCTACCTCTTAAACATAATTGATTCACAATAAATTCAATAGTGGAAATAACGGTATTCAAAGCCCAACACCAAACACCTAATGATACACCGAATGAAACTACACCACTTTCAGTCGTAACTGGATGAACACTCCCATATCTAATCCAATTTAATGGTGCCATGGCCACAAAAAGAAACCCATTATGCCAAATACCATTAATTAAAGATGGGAAACATTTATTTGATGGTAATAAATAAACTACTTGTTTACCCTTCCATAATTTAAACAGTAAAAATGGCACAGTAATAATTAATCTATTTAATTTATTCCATTGATTAATCTTATTCTTATTAAAATTAATTAAATTTTCCTTCAATTCACTAATTTCTTTCTTCAATTGATCCAATTTTCTATTATTCTTAGTCCATTGAGCATAATTATCTTGTGCTGAAATGGAATTATTCTCTTCAATCAAGACAGTTTGTTGTTTCAATTTGTCACTTAATTGAATAAAATATGGATTAAATTTATTACAAATTTGATTCTTCCACTCATCAGAGACATAAGAAAATAATTGTGATAATGCAGTGAACACCAAAGCAATGACCACCACAGTGAAACCCTCCATTTTCGTGGTGTTTTTACCTTTACGTGTTTATGTTCACTGTTTGCAATGTGTTCAATATAGCTTTAAAGGAAGTGAAAAATTTTAAATAACGTTATAAACAGCCAAATTCCACTGCCAATCCAAGCACAACCAACTATAAACACAAAGCACAACATGTCCTCTGGAGAAGACAGTGGAAGTTACGACGAATGGATTCCCTCGTTTTGTTCCCGTTTTGGCCACGATTATTTCTGTCAAGTGCCCACAGAATTCATCGAGGATGATTTCAATATGACTTCGTTGGCCCAAGAGGTACCACATTACCGTAGAGCATTGGACTTGATCCTGGATCTGGAGGCCATGAGTGAAGACGAAGAGGGTGGGAAGGACAGTTCCGGAGAACTGGCGAATCGTAGTATCATTGAACATGCAGCAGAACAATTATATGGCTTAATTCATGCTAGATATATTCTAACTAAGCAAGGTTTACAAGCCATGGCAGAGAAATTCGATCATAAACAATTTGGGACATGTCCACGTTATTACTGTTCTGGAATGCAATTGTTACCCTGTGGGTTGAGTGATACCGTGGGGAAACACACCGTGAGACTTTATTGTCCCAGTTGTCAGGACTTATATTTACCACAATCCTCTAGATTCTTATGTCTAGAAGGTGCATATTGGGGGACCAGTTTCCCCGGTGTGTTCTTGAAACATTTTAAAGAGTTAGAGGATTATGTGGAACGTAAGAGTAAAGAATCCTATGAATTGAAAGTGTTTGGATTCAAGATCAGTGATGAAGCTGTGTCGGGCCCCAGAATGAAATGGTTAAGACAGTACCCATCGACTGATGCTGAATGGGAAGAGTTTAAACAATGTGAGTTTGAACAGCCCACTGCGTAACGTGAGATTCCTGTTTATTATCTATATGTTATATGTACTAAATATGTTAAATACCCTCTTTTAATGGTGTAATTCCAAACGGGAACCGGGAGTCCATTCCTTAATAGCCTCTGCTAAATTAGACCAATATTTCAACTCTACAGTCGTAGCCATGGCCTCATCGTACTTCTCTTTGGCAAATTCTTGATCCAATCTC
This sequence comes from Monosporozyma siamensis, assembly GCA_003708905.3. NCBI lineage: Eukaryota > Fungi > Ascomycota > Saccharomycetes > Saccharomycetales > Saccharomycetaceae > Monosporozyma > Monosporozyma siamensis. The sequence goes on from PPOL03000032.1 coordinate 37,635, forward strand.
TGTTCCAATTCTTTTAACCTCTCTTGATTCTCCTTACGGACAGCATTCACCTCCTGTTCACTCTCACAATCCATCAGCGTCTCATGAACATCCATAATATTGGATAACAATACTGGATCACTGTTTGTAGCCCTTCTAGACACCTCATCATTGGTTAAATCGATTCCCTTGACGCAATAAATCAAATATTGAGCCCTAGATAACGGGTGACTTAACACTCTATAAGCTTTATTCAATTGAGCAGACTGATCCTCAGTGGATACATCTTGTCCCACCACATCTGGATGGATCTTCCCTTGTAATTGTCTATATTCCTTTCTTAACGATTGTAAATCCACCCTCCATTGTGGGTTTCCCAGCGGGAAACTTCGAGGAAACCATTGAAATAACGTCTTTTGAGACATCCATCTACGTAATACCAGTCTTGATAACATTTTCCTACTTATTTTACCTGTTCTTAATGTTCTCTTCTCAAAATTGCATGAATATATAATTAAATAATCTCTCGATAAAAGTGGTTTATAATCACCTTATAAAACATCCCCAAAGACTGACACCCCAATTTCTACAAACATCACAACACAACAAGATGGATCTCTCCAAGCGTCTAATCATCACTCAACCAATGTATTTCAGTGAACCCTCAGAGAAATGTGGGTATTGTAAAGGTGTCAAACCACAACAATCTCAATTTTATTCTCTGTCATCTTGGGAAACTGAACCCCCCTCCCAACAACATTATAATTGTACAATGGGGTTCCAGTGTGAATCCATGTCTATTGAAGTGTATGATAAGTTATGTAATAATGGATTTAGACGGTCTGGAAAGTTTTTATACAAGCCAGATTTGTTAAGATCATGTTGTAGATTGTTTACCATTAGAACCACACCAGATCAAGTCACACTGACCAAAGAGTTAAAGACTTGTGTGAAACGGTTTACTAAGAATGTTGGTGGTGGGCAAGAGAGCACCAAGAAGTCTAAGAATGCCCCCTTCGATTACATTAAGACTCTTATCGAGACTGAAAAGCATTCAGAAGCATTCTATACCAAATTTGAACCTGCTGAATATACACAGGAGAAGTATGAATTGTTTGCTAAGTATCAAGAGACGATTCATAACGATTTTAAACATAGTAAATCTGGATTTAAAAGGTTTTTGTGTGATTCTCCCTTCAGTGAAGTAATTGTGAAAGGCACTAAAGATGAATGGGATTCTTTAAACAACATTCATGGTGATACTACCCACCCACATAGACTGGGTCCTGCTCATGAATGTTATTATGTTAATGGTAAATTAATTGCCCTTGGTGTCATTGATTTCTTACCAAGTGGGATCTCATCAGTTTATTTCATTTGGGATCCAGATTATAAACATTGGTCCCTAGGGAAATTAAGTGCTCTAAGAGAATTGACTCTGTTATCTCAATTGAAACTGTCATACTATTATCTGGGTTATTATGTGGAAGATTGTCATAAGATGAATTATAAAGGTAGTTATGGTGGTGAATTATTAGATATTGTTAATCTAAAATATGTGTCATTGTCACATTTAAAAGATAATGATATCTTAGACGGTGGGAGATTATTTGTCATGCACAATGACGGGGAGGTGACTGAGGAGCTTGATATTAATAACTCATTGAATAGAAGTGGGACAAGAGGGTTCCCATCCATGAAGGATCTCGATAATATGGTCAATGTGGCAGAGGAAATATATGGAGATCACCCTAACACTGGGGCATATGCTAACTTACCACAAGTGGTTGACGATTTACAAGAACTTGGTATTCCTTATACCCTGGATTCAAGAGATAATATCCTGGATTTTATTACCAAAAACGAGCAAGAGGAAGAGGAAGTAGAAGAAGAAGATCACCGTTTGAAATTCCCCAATGTGGTCCCAGGACTAATCTCCCTGTCGGAACTACGTTCGATGGTGCAAGAAAACAAACTTTGTGAATTAAATGGATCACTTTTCCTCTTTGATGTGGCCATCCAACGCATCAGGCCCGTCTTCGACATCCTGGAAGAACCACCACACATTCTGTTGATGGTCTGTAACCTCGTTAGGGTTCTGGGGCTCGAAATAGCCAAGCAATGTCTCGTTATCGTCACATAACAACCTTCCCTTCCAGGTCTTTCTTTCTTAAATACTATGAAAAATTTTTTGACTGAATGAAAAATTTATTACTATGCAATTTTTAAACATCTCCCATTCCAATCCAACTGAAAAGATTCCAATCCTACCACCGCACCACGTAATGAGTTCTATTGAAGACGTGGTGGCATTGATTGATGCCCTTTACTCTCGACAACATAATTCTCAATTGGGTGGAATTAATGAGATCCAAAATAAATTACAAGAAATCCAAAAATCTTCAGATGGGTTACCTTTGGCCAATGAATTGTTATCTAACCCCATGTATAATAGTAATGCCCGTTATTTTGGTGCTTTAACATTGACTGTACAATCACATTTAGGTGAATCTTCAAAATCGAATCGTTCTGAATTGTTAAGATTGAATCTTTTGCATTTAACCATTTATTCGCATAAATATATTGAAAATCCATCTGAAAATGCTGGTAATCTAATCACTATTAAGAAATTGATGTCAAATTTATCTGTCTTATTCCATGCCATTAACGAAAATGAACCTACGGATTTGGAAAATGCGGGAGTCATTAATCAATGGTGGAACCCCATTGACACTTTGATTCAACTATTATCCCAGGGAAATCAAATTGATGAATGGACTCATATTGATGAAACTTCTACAAATAATCTTATCTTACAATCATTACATGCTCAGATCCCATATCAGGATTTAATTGCCTTCATCTCGTCAAATATAAGATTTAACCAATTATTATTAACTTTTACTGGGATCATTGTCGAAGATTTGACTAAATTACAATCAAGAAGACATTCAACCCCTAGAATTAATGAAGTAGTTCATAAACATCTATATATTACTACAATGTCATTATTAAATGTTAATTTAACTTCGACTCCAGTTGATGAAATTGATGATACCATTTTTAAAACAGTTATGGCATGGATCACCTATATTTCAATGACAAGAAATGGTAATGTTCTAATGGATCTTTCTGAATTGTTTCAAAATTTAATTAATTTAATGTATCAATCAAATGATGATACGGATTCATTTGAAGTCGCTGAAAAGATTTTGACTATTTGGGAATACGTCTTTGCCAATGACCCAACTTTAATGAATCATGAATTACGTGAACAGATTGAAGCAACTTTCCTAGGTGTAACAAGATTAGGGAATGCTGATGTTTCCAAAAACCAATGGCTTTTACAATATATGAATCACTTAGTAACAAATGAAATGATTATTGAATTGAAAAATTTAGCAATTTGTATTGTAGATTTTCTTCAAATTAATAATTTAGATCTTTGTAATAAATTATTTACTAAAGTGACACATAATGAAATGATGATTCAACAATATATTAAGGTCTTGTTACAATTAACTAATTTCCCTTTGTTACCCGTTTTACAAGAATCATTTTCAATTAGAATGGTCGATTTTTGGTTAGATTTAGCTGATTCATATCTTAATATCCCAAATGAAGCATTATCCCCCAATGCTACCAATATCGCCATTGACATTTTCCAACAAATTATTAACATTTATTTACCCAAGATTTCTTTAATTAATAAACAAAAAATTATTGAAGAAGATAATGATGAAAGTTTAATTCATGAATTTGAAGATTTTAGATCCGCTGTCACAGATTTAACTCAATCAATATGGACTATCTTAGGCAACGAACATTTAACTAATGTTCTTATTACCGGTATTGGTTCAAATGATGCCTCAGCAATTGTCATTAATGGTACAGATTTTTCAAGTTTTTATCAAATTGAAGCAATGTGTTCTATCTTAAATGATTTGTTGGTAGATATGGATTTAGCACAAAGTTCATGGTTTGTTAACATTTCGGCAAAGAATCCATTTTTCATTCAAAATGTGTTGTTATTGTTTAAGACAGGTTTGTCAATGGATCAAAATAATGACAGTTACTTGTTGAAATTAACTTTTATTAGATCTTCATGTAATTTAATTGGTACTATCTCTGGTTATTTCAATCACAATCCAAAGGAATTAAACTCTTGTGTAGAAACCTTGTTCCAAGGGTTAGAAAAATGTACTGTAAAGAGGACTACAAACGCTACTAATAACGTCCCCATTAAGATAAAAGAAATTGATGATAAGATTGAAGTATTAGTTGTTAAGACAATTACTAATTTATGTGATCTTTGTCGTAACCAGTTAGGTAACTATTTGGTTCATTTCTTCCAAGTTTTTAATAATTTATTACAATTTGAAAATAATAGTTCACAATTCACAAGAGGTAAATTGGCAAGATGTATTGGTTACATTATTGAATGTCAATATGATTTGGGTCCCGAAAATCAAGCTAAATATATTGTTCAATTCTTGGACATGATTAATGGATACATAGATACATGTTTAAATTCAAACACATCTTCGATTACTACTCAACAAGTTGATTATATTCATACCATGTTAGAATGTATATCAGAATTTGGTTCCTCTATGATTAATAATGATGATGATGATAAGGAAAATGAAAAATTATTACAACAATTACCACAATATCAAGAATTTTGGGCTACTGATCCTTTAGGTTGTCGTTCAAGAGTAATGACGCTAATAGAAAAGATATTGAATAATCCAATTTATAATAGTAATTCAAGTTTTATTGAAGTTTCATGTTTATTATTGGGGAAAGCATTATTACTTTCAGATAATGAACCACATTTCTTAAGATTTAGTATGCCAGATATTATTCAATTTGTGTTGAAACATTTAAATGATAATAACTACGTATCGTCATTACCCTTTTTCGTTTATTTACTTGAAAGATTAGTGTCACATTATAAAGATAATTTAAGTTCCAATGAATTAGATTATTTAATTAAAGAAATATTTTTAAACCGTTATCAACAATTCATTATTAATGATCCAGATTTATTACAATCAATGATTAATTTTATTATTAGTGTCATGGATGTTAAACCATCATTAGTGATTAATTGTTCTGAATGGATGAATTTTATTCTACCGACATTCGTTAAATTATTACCATCAAATGAAAAATTTACCATCTTTGCTATAACTAAATTTTGGACTAAATTAATTAACAATAGAAAATATACACAGGAAGATTTACAAATTGCCAGACAACAAATTATATTAGTTGGTCCTGAATTAGTTTATCAAACAATGTTTGGTATTTATCACACACAAAGATCTGATTTAAATAGCTATACTGATTTATTAAGAGCTTTAGTGGCTAAATTTCCATTAGAAACCAAGGCATGGTTGATTGATACATTACCTAAGATATGTAATAATCCAACTGTTCATGAGAAATTTTTGAATAAACTATTTGTTACAAGAGGTAGTAGAGCTGCTGGTAATGTTATACTGACTTGGTGGTTAGATTGTACATCATTGCCTTCATATTAGGGCTAGGAGAATCTAAAAATTATATATCATATAATATTAGAAAGTTAGACTATAGATTTTAATACTTTTTGAATATTAGAACGTGTTGGGACAACGTGGCGAATGATCTGTTATTCTTTTCTTTTAAATGCACAGTTCAAATTAGTTAATTACCTAGAATTTTAACTTTTAGTTGAATATATTAAGAAAGACTCGCATTTCTCAAATAAACAAATTTAAATAAATTACTCTTTATTTACTAAAATTGTCACAGAGGTCTACAGTTAGCTCTATATTTTGTCTCGAATTAGATTAATACGGTATTAAAAGATATATTTATAAAACATCTCCTGTGTATTATCTGGGAAATGCAGGGATCGCCAATCGTTAACTCCTCGGAGTTTTCTCCCTTCAGCCGACGGGGATTTCCTCCTTTGGGAGACGCAAAACGTAACAGACCTTTAAACCAACAGGCCCAATTTGAAGACTCCTTTGAAATCAGGTAAATTGTCAAGAAGTTTCCTCAATTATATAAAACCAGGTTTACTTTATTCATTTCCAATATTCATCTCTCTTAACGTCGTTAGTTTATTTCAATTATGATCAACCAAATAATATATAAAAAATGTCTGACAATATCTTCAAATTAGTCACCATTTTTGTAGCTGAAAGTGAAGAAGAAGTCCAGTCAATTACCAAAAAAATGATAATGAAATAATTAATTCAGGTGGGATCCCTGCTGGTGGTGGTGTGAAGAAACGGAATAGTGAATATATGGGGTACAATGAGAAAACAAATAAACACAAGAAACAGGAAGAAGATGAAGAAAGTGATAAACCTACTAACCCACACACCGGTGAACAGGGAAGTGGTTTTGCAAATGTAAACCAAACGAGGGTATCAACTTTAAAAAATACACCATACACGTTCCAAACTGTTGCTGATTGTTATGATGTTGGAATGAAAGCTGGGGGTAATTCAGCAGCTAACCAAATTCTTAACGACATTTATAATGTGATTGTTGACCGTGTACTGACTACTAGCGAAAAGATCGACAAACTTTATGATCATTTGATATCTAAAATGGTTGATACAAACTCCAATGATATCGAGACAATAAAACTTTTTTCTTTCTATATAATATTGCTGAACATTTTAGCTTGACATAGGTACCAATTCTTTTTTTATTTATTGCCATCTATCTTTGTTGTACTTCATTTTTTAATAACTATGTGCTTATTATTTTGAACCGCTCCACTACATTCGTCATTTAATGGTGGTGATACTAACTCACTTCCAAAAAGTTATCAATTTTATTATAATCATAGTCGATAAATCAACTAAGCCCATTACATACATTATATATTCAATAAAATGCAAATGATAATTTATAAATTAACGGAAGCTATTAGGAAAATAATAATAGTAACATACATATTTCAGTATGGTTATACTCAATAATAACCAATTCTCTTGGATATCTTATCTACTGAATCTTGATATACGCATTAAAAAAAGAACCTTGATTTTAAATTACAGAACAATATTTTGTGATTTTTGTCATGTATCACAATGAACTTTATTGTTATCTTCATTGATAACATTATTTTTATACTACTTTATACGTTACTATATCTCACATATAGAAGAATATACCTAATTTTATTTATTACACGTATAACTAATTCTAGAATAGAACCCTACGTTACTCACTGTACTTTCAGCTCAAGCTAAAGTTAAGCCGCACTCACAGATCCAGAATTTATTATAATCCAAATTCATAAAACCGGTAAAATATTACAAAAATAATCATTTTTGTGAAGAGATTCAACTGGAATCAACACCTATTCATCAAAGTTACTGTATCACAACAGTTTTTTAATTTTGAAACCATCTTTTAATTACCATTCCCACTTTTTCCATAATGTCTGAACAAGAGAATATCTTATAGATCCTGTTCGACAGACTCACCAATGTGGAAGCTACCACTGCTAAGTTAGTCGCTACGAATTGAATGTTAGAATGTCAAAGTTGGAGAAGGAAGACGTTCGCAACTCATCAGCCCTAGAACAAGCATCTGTACAATTTGGCAACTTACAGAGAACTCAAGTTCAGAATGAACAGAAAATTGCCGAGGAACTTGCCTGGTTGAAACCCAAAATGAGATTAACTTAAATAGAGATAGACAAGTGGAATTCGAAGAGGCTGTCAAGAAAGAAGTTAATGCAGATGGTGAAAGAATCATTGCCAATGAAACAAAGGTTGCTGCATTAGCAGAGGCGTCCCTTCAATCCACGTCCAAGGTGGAACAATTGGCTGATCAAGTAGCTCACACTGCTGCCGATTTTCAAGAGTTAGGTAAAGTAGTCAACAACGATTGTTCACGCTTATACCATCCATTATGTACATCTCCTGAGGATAAACCCAGCGCTAAAACAGAGTTATTGTAATCGCTGTGATTGCCACCAATGCAAAGAGAGGATGAAAGATTGTACTTTCCCAAAAATTGCTTTTAAAAACGAACAAACACATTAGCATGGTTCCAATAAACTGAAAGCTTCCTAAAAGCCAATCAGTTTGGGATAAGTTGAATTCCACTTGAATGCAGAAGCAGTAACATGTATTGATAATTCCTACTAAAATATTTTTCATACAATCAATTGTAACCTAATTTCGTTTACAAAAAAACTTCAAAATACTTAATAGTAGAAGACTGTGAGACCAGAACTCCCCGTGACACAGCCTAGGTTGGCCACAGGGCAGTCTGGTGGGTCTTTATCACCTTCTTGAAGAGTAAATATCACTTTTAATTCTAATTTCCACTTTTTAATATAAAATTTTTTAGACGAGCAGTATGTCAGGGTTGAACAAGATTGCAATGGTCCAACGACACAGCATCAACATAGTCATAATGAATGCATGTTTAATAGATCTATAGAGAATATATATTTCATAAAAAGTTATTACTTGTTAAGTTAATTTTTCCCAGAATTACCATCAGCTGTAGCTTTCCAACTACCTGAGAACATATGTTTAACAAATGCCATTTCATCGGTATCATCTTTAGCCTCCATTGTATTAACACCGGGTGAGAAACTTGTGATGGGTAATACCATTATATCATCCACAATCACTGGTTTGGTAATTAAAGAGAAAAATTCCCATGATATTATATTCAAAGATTGTAATGATTCCATAATCTTTTTATAAAATTTCTTTGTTGATTTAATATTCGTTATTTCGTCATTATTAATGTTATCATTAGTGGTATCCTTGTTTAAATTTGGATTTTGTAAAGTGATATCATTATTTGTATTAATTAAATTATTCAAATATTCAAAGATAATATCAGAGAAAATACCTGGACCAGTCCAATTCATAATATCTGTACCATCAACATTATTTGCGTTTTTTAATTTATCATGATTATAATTTGCATCATGTAATCTTTTACCTCTAAAATTAACATTATAATCATTCACATATGAAGGATCAATTAAATTCTTATATTCAGATGATTTCCCAAATTTATCTACAGTTTGTAATGTAGTAGATGTTATATTCATAATTAATTCACGTAATATTGGATGTCCTGGTTTTGATTGAATTGTCCACTGACAAAATTGTATTCTTCTTGCATACCAATCATTCCAATCTGGTCTATCTGGATCAGCTTCAATGCCAACAACAAATCCAGGTTCATTCCATTTCTTATTATTCTTTTTCTCCTTTAAATTTTTATAAGGAATAAGGTTGGATGTATCTTCCACATTTTTCAAGAAAGCTTGATCGATGGATGGCCATTTATTTAAATTTTGTAATGGATAAGTATCCATATCAGAATAAATCCCACCTCTGGCAAATAAAACTAAATATCTGAAAAAATCAGCCTTTAAAATAATATTTGGCATTGCATTAAAGGCTTCAATGACTAATGGCACCTCACCATAAAAATTATTTAAAAATGGTATCATTTCATCATCTTTAATTAACGAATAATGCCAATCATTTTGTGAAGTCCATTTTTTTTGAAAATTTCTATATGTTGATGGGAACTTTGATGAATCTGGTCCCACTTTCCAAGTTTGCCAAACATTTCTTGGTATTGGTGTTGTTGGTTCATATGGAAATACAAATGATAATTGTTCTCTTAAATCATTTAAATAATCTTTATTTGTCAATTTTTGTTCATTATCATCAAATTTAAACGTTTTCAAATTTATATTGTTATCATTATGTGATGTTGTCGGTAGAATAATTTTATCCTTTGGAATTTGTTGTGATTGCCAATCGAATTGATTTAATAATTGTTTATTTGAAGAATGACAATATAATATTATAGTAAATATCAGAATTGAACAAAAAATAGTTCTAAACCTTCTTGTTTGAATGAATTTATTCAATGGAATTGACATAATCTCGTTTTTTTTTTGATGAGTTATGCTCAATCGATAAATATGTTATATTTTGTTAAAAGAGAGAACTGTGTATATGTAAATGTTTACTTGAACTGAACCAGCTGTATTTAATATATAATAATAGAGATAAATGTCAGGAAATGAATAAAACGACCATTTAAATCACTAAATATTTTTTTGTTGTAAAAGGGAACACCGAGTTGCAAAGGAATGATAATAATAGAAATCCACCGAGATTTTAATAGTAAAATTGTTAGTACAACAAACTATTCTTTGTTCCTTAAGAAACAAAACAAAACAAAAGAAGAATGGAAAAGGAAAGGAAAATGGACTTGGCTGGCTGGCTAGCAACCACACGGGGAAGGTAACACCAAAGGTTTAGCTGGCTGGCCAGGGCAGAATTGCATAGAATCACCAGACGTGACGCGTCTGTTGCAACGTGTTTCTTGCGGTTTTTTCTGTTTTCATTCACAGGCTGAAATTTTTCCTTCTGCAGGCGGTGACATTTTTATTTTAGTAAGAGGATTCTAGGCAGAGTGACAGTAATTCTAGGCAGAGCATTCCATAAAACGTTATTAATAGAGAGAAAGAGAAAGATAAGAGTGAAATTGAAGAGGGGGTTCATGCTAACAATACATTGTTATCTTGTAATTCCTTTTCTAAGTTCCCCATAGATTTAACATCGGTATTAATAGCTCTTGTATAATCCTTTAAGATTGTAGTCTTGTACCCTAATTTAGCAGCAGAGATTGCAGTGTTTTTAACACAGAAATCTAATGCTAACCCCACGACATACACCTCATCAATGCCTTTCTCCTTCAATAAATCATTCAACTCTGTCTTGTGATAGTTCCAAATATCATTAAATGCAGAATAATATTCTCTATCTGTTAAATAACCCTTATTCACAACAGTATATTGATGTTTATCAACTTCTTTCAATAAGGCATCCACTAGTTGACTCCCCTTGGTGTTTTGAACACAGTGTACAGGCCATAATGTAGCATCTTGTTTGGAATTATCACCTGGGATAGGTGAATCATAAACAAAGGGAGAAAAATCTGGCAATCCATGACTCTTAGCAAACGAGGTATGATTTGGTGTATGCCAATCACGGGTCAATATAATCTTATCCCAATTATATTTCTTATCCTTATCATTCATTAAATCAATAATAGGCTCAATCACTTCATCCCCGTGTCCCACCGCTAAAGAACCATTTGGTGGAACAAAATCATTTTGTACATCAATAACTAATAAAGCTTTCATCTTGTATGCTTGTTATGCTATGGTTTACAGTACCAAAGCTATCTACTATCACTCTAATCAGTACTGCCTATATATATAACTTTCTTTCAATATACCCCCCTGTAAAGACACGACACGTGAGGTTCCTTAGAGAGATATATCCCTTGTAATAATAGCTTCCCCCCTTGTAAAATAGCACACGGCGGTTTCAGATCTTCCTTCCAAATGGCTCCTCGACAACTCGACGACAGCAGATTGACACTCTTTCAGTTCTGTCTGACTTGGGCGGCTGTTTCTTTGAAACTCAACTTCCACATCGCTGTTTTTAAACTTTTAAACATCTTTAAAACAGATCAAACAGTGTTGAAAGTAATGTAAAACAGGCATTCAAAGAGAGGTATAAGGTGAGTTCTGGAGGATCATATTAACCTGCACGGAAATCTATAAGTGAAGAATGATGCAACCAAAGGACCAAGAAACAGTGGTGGATGTTGTACTTAGAGCGTTAGCTTTACTGGATCGATATCCCAAAATTCCAGAGTGTCAAGACTTGGAAGAACTGGTGTATCTACTGATTCAATTACTACGTTATGTAGACCTAGAAGCTGGGTTGGAATTGTTCCCCAAGGAACAATTGGCACAATACAAGTGCATTTTCCAAAATGTGTTGTCTGCCGACATGGAATATAAAGTTGAACTGGTAACCATCCTAATGGCATATTTTTCTATTCTTCCAGGTTTACATGTATTAATTACAAACTCTACATGTCATTGGGATGATTTTTTAAAAGCTGATCCGATCAAGAAGGGTTCTAAATATCCCGGTTTTTACTCTATTACAAATGAAATAGAGAAATTTAAGACATTTGACAAGAATTTATTAACTTTTATGCAATTTGACTTTCATGAAGATATTTTGGTCAATTCTTGGATCCCACTTTGGCAAACTGTAAATCATGATACATTAACTTGGGAAATTTATCTAAAAGAAAATAAATTACCTGAATTAATTAACAATGAACCCATGACAGATTTCTTTATTGTTAATAATATTCAGAATTCCAATCAATTAGACTTGAATTTACCCGAAAATGCCAAGTTCAAACCTTTAATACTCAAAATATTTACTAGAATTATATTACTTGATAAGAAATGGGTTTACAAATCCATGTACAATCAAGCTATGACCACATTATTAAATCTTGACGAAGAGCAAAACCATTCCAAATTATTTTTGCAAGTGATAATGGAAGTTATTGATCATCCAGAATATAATTTCTTAGAAGAACATAGATTGTTGCTATTATTATATCTCTCCTTATCTCAACTGGAGATGACACCTTCTACTAAACTACATGACATATTAGCTGAAATTGGTACTACACAATCTTTATTATCTTTAATTAATATGACTCAATTTGTTATTGCACAATTTTTAAATAAACTTCAATTGGCAGGTGAAAGACTTTCTCTCGAAAGCATTAATACTTCTACCACCAACAAATACACTCCATCTATGAAACAAGGTACCAACACATCTAATAAAACTCATATTTCGAAATATGAAATACCAGCATGGTTCAAGAAAGAAATCTTACCAGAGATCCCACCAATTGCTAAATCTTTATTCATTTTTGATAACTCTTCAAATGGGTTACAATTATCATTTACACAAAGTTTATCCATCTTAGTCAATTGTCTAAACTTTACTCTTTTAATTCAAAATAATATTATTAATCAATATCATGCATTGAAAATTAATTTACTTCAAATGGATGAACCAACAAGTGATAATGTAAATATTGAATATCTTTTAAAACAAAATTTCTTCCAATTAAATTATATTCCAATTTTTACCACATTATTAACTATTAAAAATATGTTCAAGAAGGATAAACCTATTTCAACTGATAACTTATCTGATATGAGTAAAATAATAACGTTTAATTCAATCAAATTTATTGAATCATTAATAATAGCATACAGGGACACCGCATTATACCATTTACTTAAATTTATTTCCACCATTTCACAAGAAAATTTAATTTTACAAAAGGTTTCCATCCAACTATTGAATCATTTATTATTCCACAATCATGATAAGAATTTTATTTTTAGTTTATGTAGGGAGAACAAATTATTATTCAATGAAATTTCCACATATGCTAAACTTTGGAATGATGGTACTAAAACATATTCTCTCATTTTCACCAAGTTGTTCCATGAAAAGCAACCAACTATTGCAACCAAGAAAATCGATTTAAGAACATTGCAAGAATTGATTCCCAACATGGATATTGTCATCAAATCTCGTGAAACTCATAACAATCAAAAGACGACATATGAATCTAAACCCAAAGTATCAAGAAATTTTAGTACTGCTTCATCTGGAAGTTATAACACATCTTCAAATTATGGATATCAACCAACTGATGGCAGAAACAATAACAAGACCAACAGTGGTAATAATTTAGGTTTAATATCATCACAACCAATACAACCTATCCCACAAAAGAATATGAAGAATTATATGGCTCCAGCTAAATATGATGCATATTCATCACCAGTTTTTATTCCATCACATAATACTAGTGCTAATAATACAACCGTTGTAAGTAATAATAATAATAATAATAATAATAATAATAATAATAATTTAATGGGTGGTACATATACTCCACAACCTACACAGGTACCAAATCCAAACGGTGGAGTCTATTCGACACCTTTACCTTTTATGAAACAAACACCAATGACTCCAATGATGAATATGGATCAAACCTCTAATGGGATGAATAGTAATATTGCTACTACAAACATGCAAGGAAGAAACCCTCAAGACATTTATTCACAAGGAAATTTCACTTTACAACCAGGTTTTATGGCAACTCCACAATCTCTTTCTATGGGTGGTAATACTAATACCAATAGTGGTAATGCTGCTGCCTCTAACAACAATATGCCAATATTAAACTCGTCAAATACGGTATTCAGTTCTCCATGGAATGAATCTCCCACAATGACAAGTAATCCATCACAAAACAAGATAGTCAACACGGGGAAGAATTATATCCTCGGTGGTCATAATCGGGTCAAGAACAACAGCAGAGCTCAATCGATTCATATTGATCAATTCGAGAACATTTAATAATTCTAATCAGCACATTAATTTCATTTGGTTCTCTCTTTTTATTTTTTCAACTTATTTTTACAGTAACTATTAGTAACACATCATATACTCTCTACATATTTACATTTTAACATTCCTGGCACAATATTTATTACCAATTTATAGCGGTTATTAAGCGGTTCGGTATGTCTTGGAATTCCCTTGATTTTCATTTTTCACGTGACTGAAAATTTTAAAAATTTTTAAAGAAAAAAAGCGATGAGATGCGATGAGCTTTAAAGATACACATTCCATGGTGTTATATAGGTTGTATTCTCTCACCAAAATCGTACAAATACGCAGGAAAATATGGTGTTAAAATCTACTTCTGCTAGTGATATTTCTGTTTACCAAGTTTCTGGTACAAATGTTTCCCGTTCCTTACCAGACTGGATCGCTAAGAAGCGTAAGAGATCTTTAAAGAATGATTTAGATTACCAAAATAGAGTGGAGTTAATTCAAGATTTTGAATTTAGCGAAGCTTCAAATAAGATTAAAGTGACTCCTGATCAACAATATGTCATGGCTACTGGTACTTATAAACCACAAATTCACGTTTATGATTTTGAAAATTTATCATTGAAGTTTGATAGACATACAGATGCTGAAAATGTGGATTTCTTAATATTATCTGATGATTGGACCAAGAGTGTTCATTTACAAAATGATAGATCTATTCAGTTCCAAAATAAAGGTGGGATTCACTACAGTACTCGTATCCCCAAATTTGGTAGAAGTTTAAGTTATAATAAAATCAGTTGTGATCTTTATGTCGGTGCCAGTAGTAACGAACTTTATAGATTGAATTTGGATCAAGGTAGATTCTTAAATCCATTTAAGCTAGACTCTGAAGGTGTTAATCATGTTACTTGTAACGATATGAATGGGTTGGTCTCTGTATCCATGGAGGAAAATGTTGTAGAATTTTGGGATCCTAGAGCTCGTTCCAGAGTTGCTAAATTATATTTACAAAATGAATTGGATAATAATCCATTCCAAGTGACTACATCAAGTTTCCGTCAAGATGGGTTAAATTTTGCATGTGGTACTTCCAACGGGTACACGTATCTTTATGATTTACGTACTTCAGAACCACTAAAAGTTAAAGATCAAGGTTATGGGTTCGAAATTAAAAAGATTATATGGTTGGATAATGTTGGTGTTGAAAATAAGATCTTGACCTGTGACAAGAGAATTGCCAAAATTTGGGATAGATTAGATGGTAGCGCATATGCTTCTATGGAACCAAGTGTTGATATTAATGACATTGAACATATTCCTGGTTCTGGTATGTTTTTCACCGCAAATGAGGGGATCCCAATGCATACATATTATATTCCACACTTAGGTCCATCTCCAAGTTGGTGTTCTTTCTTAGATTCTATTACAGAAGAATTAGAAGAAAAACCAAGTGACTCAGTTTATTCCAATTTCAGATTTATTACCAAAGATGATGTTAATAAATTGAATATTAAACATCTAGTTGGTTCAAAAGTTCTTAGAGCTTATATGCATGGTTATTTCATTAACACAGAATTATACGATAAGGTTTCATTGATCGCTAACCCCAACGCTTACAAAGATGAAAGAGAAAGAGAAATTAGACGTAGAATTGAAAAGGAAAGAGAATCAAGAATTAGAACTTCTGGTGCTGTTCAAAAACCAAATATTAAAGTTAATAAAAGTTTGGTTGATAAATTATCACAAAAACGTGGTGACTCATTGGTGGCTAAAGTCGTTACAGATGATCGTTTCAAAGAAATGTTTGAAGATGAAGATTTCCAAGTTGATGAAGAATCTTATGATTACAAACAATTGAATCCAGTTAAATCTGCCAAGGAAACTGAAGAAGGTGCTGCTAAACGTATTAGAGCTTTGACTGCAGCAGAAGAATCTGATGAGGAAAGAATTGCCTTAAAGGAAGGTCATCACGATGATTCTGAAGAAGATAGTGAGAGTGAAAGTGAAAGTGAAAGTGATAAAGAAGAAGTGGATGAACAAACAAAGAGAAAGATACAGAAACAAATCGCCTCTCTAGAACGTAGAAAGAAAGAGAAGGAAGCTTCCGATAAATTCATGACCAAATTGAGTGTGGGTGACTCTACTACAGAAAACGGCAACGGTAAGAAGGTTACCTTTGGTGACCAAGTGAGAAAACTTAATAAAGAAGATCGTGCTAAGAAGGATGACACATCTATCTTACATCGTAACCATCGTGGTGAAGCTGAATTGACCTTCGTGCCAAAGAAGGCTGAAAAGAAACCAAAGGCCAAGAAACATTCTGATTCAGAAGATGAAGAAGATGAAGAATCCAAGAGAGATAACGGTAGAACCAAACAAAGATATGCAGGCAGAAGAAGTGCCAGTAAAAACACCTTCCGTGGTATGTAAGAACTGTCACTTTCTACAAAAACCGTTTATAGACACACACACACTAAGCATTTAAACTCACATTCTTTTGGACCTACATAATAACCATATAATATTTATATAGAGATTACACCACATAATGTACATTACCACATAGGAACTGTCTTTATTGCTGGTAGTTTGTTGGCATTTCCATGTCAATTTCCCTTTTGGGCAATTTCTTCAAAAGTAATTAAAAATCATGTGGGCGAAGAAATCTATAAAAAGTTTCAAATATTTTAAAGTCACTTAAAACAACTGTCAAAACACTTTGAAATAAGCAATAATAAAGGTTACTTCACCAGTTTAATAATCAGGGTTAACACTATAATAAATGGGTATTAAGAAGTTCTTCAAAATCAAGCCTCCTCCAGAGGATACTTTAGATCAAAATAGAGAAAATTTGAGTATAGAGGGGATAACTGTCAAGAATCCCAAGTCTACTAGAAGACAAAAATTTGCTGCTTATGGTCAATATGCTAGAGAGAGAACATCAGATAAGTTTTATGCTCCACCTGGATATGAAGATTATGCTGAACCTTTACCTCCACAGATGGAAGGTAATGAAGAAGATGACTTGAATAAGACTCATGAAGAAGTGGAAGAGGCTGAATCTCCAAAGAAGGAACATAAGAAGAAAAGAGGTTTATTCGGTAGAAAGAAATCATCTAGTTCCAAAAATGAGGACGAGGGGCCTCAAAAACCTGCTTATGATCCATATGCAGTCAATACCGACCTAAATGCTGTTCCTTACTCTATAACTAGTAACGGTAATAATGGAACCACTAATCTCCCCACTACAGATCCATATTCTTCATATAATAATCGTAATAGCGCCCGTAATGATGCCAGTTCACCAAGTGGTTACACTACAGATCCATATGCTCAAGTGAATAGACGTTCTCAAACAAATCCATACGGTAGAGATACATTTAATAATAGTACGACCGGTAATAGTCTATCAAGAGATTCAAGTTTTAATAACGGATCAACAAGTGGATATGGAACCAGTCCCTATGGTAGTGGAGGCAGTGTTAAAAAAGAAACTACTACTGAAGATGTAACCACTAATCCATATGGAAGCAGAGGTGGTAGTAGAAGAGGTTTATCTGAGACTCCAGCAGGTAATCCGTATGGTAGTAGAGGAAGTAGTAGAAGAGGTCTATCCGAAACTCCAGCTAGCAATCCATATGGAAACAAAGAAAGTACTGCCAGAGGTCCTGCTGTTTCTTCACCATATAATGGTAGAATACATGCCACAGGACATGCTTCATCGGTTCCTCAGACTATAGGTGTAGGTGCTGCTGCTAAGGGTGCTTCTGGTAGTAGTTCAAATCCATATTCAAACATGAATTCTTCACCATATGGTAGTACGGTTGGCGGTGCTAATGGATCTAATCCATATGAAGGAATAGCTTCTGGTAATGTTTATTCTTCTACAGCCAGCATTTCTAACGAGACACCAAATAATAACCCATATAACTTGAACACGACACCAACTTTTAATGATACACAAACAGCATATGCTCCATCAACGTTAAATAATGATAAATTGTACGTCCAAGAATATATGGATTCACCAAATGATGTGGCAATCAATAATGATATTGACTTAAATGAAACATTACAAGAATATAATGAAGATAATTTGGGTGATGATTTAAATGCAGATTTGAATGAAAGAATGCAACAAGAACAACAACTTCCGACCCAACAGCAACAACAACAGTTACAACAAGAATCATATAATCCCGCACTAGAAGAAGACCAATATGGTGGATATTATGAATCTCCAAGATTAGAGAATAAAGGTTTCAAGACGTTTGAAGAAGTTCAACGTGAAGAAGAAGAAAGACAACAAAAGGAAGAAGATGAAGCTGTTGATGAATTAAAACAACAAATTAGATTTACTAAACAAAGTTCGGTGGCTTCGACAAGAAATACATTAAAGATGGCACAAGAAGCTGAAATGGCAGGTATGAATACATTAGGTATGCTTGGTCATCAGAGTGAAAAATTAAATAATGTGGAGAGAAATTTAGATTTGATTAAGATCCAAAATTCTGTTGCTGATGACAAAGTTGCAGAATTAAAGAAACTTAATCGTAATATTCTTGCCGTTCATGTATCAAATCCATTTAATTCCAAGAGAAGACAACGTGAAAGAGAGGAGAAATTGAAGAATAAAAAAATTGAAGAAAAGATGATGATGGAATATACTAATAAAGATATTGAACAATCTACACACCGTATTGAAAATGCATTAAACGGTAATGCGCGTAGTGATAGTGGTGTACGTGAAAAATATCAAAGACAAAAAGTTCTTGATGCTGCTAAGAAATATCAATTTGAAAATGATGAAGAAGATGATGAAATGGAGGTAGAAATTGATAGAAATTTAAGTCAAATTCAGCAAGTGAGTGGCAGATTGAAAAAATTAGCTGTTTCAGCTGGTGAAGAAATTGATGCTCAACAGAAACGTCTTGATAGAATTGAAAATAATACGGATGACTTAGATATTAAGATCAATATGAATACAACGAAATTATCATATATTAAATAGATTATATATTATATGAGTTATACAGTTTAATTTATTATTATAAAGAAATATTAGTTTTCTTTCATAGTAACTTGTCAAAAAAAGAATAAAATTATGAGATTATTTTTATAAAATATATAAAAGAGTATTTACTATTTGTAGTTTTAATATTTTAAATGCTATTGAAGGGGGAGGATAAGTTCATTAAAAAGGCATGATAAGGAGCGTATGTAATTTTTTTTTGGTAGTTTTTAGAATGTAGATAAGTAAGTTAGTGTTATTGGTAGAAAAGATGGTTACATATTATTTAACCATATTTTATAATTATTTTCTGCCATGTGGTCATTAAAATTGGGTATCATGAAATCTTTAGGGAATATATTATTAGTGGATAACAAATAAGGATTTGTATTTTTTGATTGTGCTACTTGTTCTACCTCTTGTGTCTTGAACGGTAATAAAAGAGGAGAAGTAATTATAGAATCATTAACCATATTGGACTCTTTACAGGATAATTGATCTTTACTATTCTTCAAATTATATGATAAGATTGATTTATCCATATGTTGACATGATTCTGAACAATATAATTTATTAAACTTATAATTTGGAATTGGTACAATCAACTTATCACAAACGATACAGTAGTTGTTGAAAGGAGCCATTTTTATATATTTATTATATGTTCAATTGTATAATTATGTTGTTGGTTCTTTTCCTTTCTATTAAAGATCAAGAACAAGAGGAACCTTAGATCCACTACATAGATCCAACCACATCCACGTATATATATATATTTAAGATGGATTGATCTGAATAAGGTACACCTACTTCTATAATTACATAGTAAAAGAAGGAAAGAAAAAACTTTTCCTATGTTAGTAAGATGATCCCATTCTATTGTGTGTGTCCTAGCAACGCACCTCGAGTTGTCACAACCTAAACGATTTTAATGGTAATTTAGTAGGAGCCCTATTAAAAGAACGGAGAAATAAACTAAAATTAGAGCCCCAAAGACGTCAATAGAATGGTTAAGAACCGGAGGGATTCTTCTGGAGAGAAAGAAGAAAAAATTCGGTTGACAGTTGAAGAAAAAGAAAAGAGTGTGCTTAATGACAAGAAAAAAATTTTTTTTCTTTGCCTCGAGAGAGAAAGTGTGAACGTTTCAAGTTCAAACCCAGAATGGGTTATTTGTTTCGTGCCAAGTGTTCTTGGGTTGGCAAGAATTGGGTTGGTTTCTTGCTTTGTTGGGTCCGAACATTTTTGCCAATGACGCAGAAGAAACTGTGAAGGTGGCTTGACAGAATCTCCCGCGGGGAAAAGAATCTTGAACGAGTAAATAATCTCTTACGTAGGAGGGGGGGGGGTACTGTAGTGTTTCCAAATTAAGCTATGCGATTTGTAGAAGGTTTTAAAGGGGAAAACTGTCTATAGAATATATATTATTATTAAATATTTATTAGTATTATTTATTGCCTCGAAACTTTTTAATTATTATTATTACAACAGGTACAATAGCGTCATATGGTCTTTCACTTTCCGGATTTGTTAGTTCATTCAATCCGTGGGGAATTGCAATTGTAAACTTCTTATTGGTGGTAATTCGTTTTGAGTACGTTGAGCTGATGATGTTGATGCTGATGGCTGTGGTAATGGGGATGAATTTTGTTGGACATTTTGTAACTTATTATTTAATTCTTCTGAAAAGATTTGTGATGATGAAGTGGCTAAAACGGATAAATTATACAAATTTGTACCACTTGCTGATCTACTTAAACTTGGTGTTGAGGGTCTAGATTTCTTACGGGATAATTCTTGTAAATAATCATTTTCTTCTCTTAATTCATTATCAGGATCTAAATCTGAATCATTATTACAGTTTCTATAATTACTATTATCCTCATCATCAGCATGTGACATCAAATCTTTTAAACTTAAGACAGAATTTGGCCTTTTCAAGTTGTCAACTGTATTATTTATCATAGCAACAGAGTTATTACCATTAGCATATGCTCTAACATCAGTTAACGATTTAGGTCTAGCAATAACGTTTGGTGGGTGCATCGCTTGTGGATGTTGTAAATAGGATGGTTGTTGTGGTGTCTGTGGTTGTGCTTGTTGTTGGCGTGAATCTGGAACATCCATAAACATCGGTCTTAATAATGTAGTTGATCTACTTGTATTTAAATTTTGTGGTTTATTTGATAATGGTGTCATCATTTGTAAAGAGGATAATGCATTTAACCTTATTCTACTACTATTTCTAGATAATATTGGTTGTACTTGTGGTTTTGGTTGTGGTTGTTGTAACAATGGACTACTTCCAAGACCTTGGGATGGAGAAGTCAAATTACTTAGCATATTTGGTGGAGTAGTCTCACGTTTAGGAGACTCGTCATCACCAATCTGGAAAGTCGGTTCAGGCTTTGCCGTATCACCAGTAGTAGTAGCCGTTGTATTAGTTTGTTCACCTTTCCTCTTTCTACCTCTTTTCCTTCTTGGAGTTGGATTAGTATGAATTCTTCTATGTCTAGTTAATTCATCCGATCTACTAAATCTCTTTGCACAACCAGGGAAATCACAAACATGTGGTTTTTCACCTGTATGTGTTCTCATATGTCTTGTTTGATGTTCTAATCTATGAAATGCTCTACCACAGATTGGACAAACGTGTGGTCTTGGTGCATCAGTACCAATTTTCTTCTTTCTTGAAGATTTCTTTTCTGTAGTTGTAGAAATATCATCAGATATTTGTTCAGTTGTATTAGTTCCGTTTGAGATATTTGTTGGTGAACTTGGTAAGTCAGTTGCAGAAGTCATAATTTAATAATTTAAACGATATGATATAGTGAGAGTATAAAAACAAACAAAAACAACCTGGAATATAAATATATGCACAAAGTAACAGATACTGTAGTGTGTTATAGTACTCTCCTAACCACTTGTTGTAACTTTCCTAGCCATAAACTGCCATTAGGCTGTCATCTGTAACTCATAATATCCAATTTTTTTTCATTGCAGCAGAAGTGAAAAATTTTTGGGTCACGTGACCAGGTGTTCTTTGGGACAGTTCCCATCATTACATAGAGAAACCTCTATTAGTCGTTCCGACAGTTCATATGCGGTTATGTATGTCACACAATGTGTAGTTGAGTATTTAGAAGTAGGTTGAGGACAAGTTTGGGTTTGAAAGTTTATTTTTGGTTCTTTTGCAATCCCGTTACTGGAGGGGTGTACTTCAACGAACCCCGCAATCAAAAAGTCCTTCCATCTCTAACAACCTGTGTATTGACGGCAAACTAGGTTACATAAATGTCGGAAAGGGATGGCCTAGTAGTAGGTCCTTGTTTGGTAAAAGAAGACTAACCAAAACGGTGTAATAAACAACTTTTTTAAAGATTTAAAGAATTAGCCGCCAAGAGAAAGAGCAAACATGTATCTTTTACACACACGTACAGTCACCTCCTAGAAAGTATTAGAACTAGCGTGGAAAATTCCCATATGCCTCCCAAGAAACAAGTTGACTCAAAACAAACAGATGAGGATATTGTGGAAACTTACCTTGTTTCACAACGTAAACCTTTCTCCATTAACGATCTGGTTTTAAACTTGAACAATAAATTCAAGAAAACACCCCTACTAAAGATCCTGGATGACTTATATGCCAAAGATAAGATTGTCATGATGACCTTTGGTAAGACTTCTATTTATGCAGCTAAAGATATTTCAAGGGACTCTATTCCCGTGGAGGAAACAGCCTCAAAAGAAAACATTGAACCACCAAGTGAGAACCCTTTACTTCTGGCAGAACAAATATTACAACTTAGAGAGGAACAAACTGAATATAATAGAGACCTAAAACAATTACAAACATTCATTAATACTGAACAGAAAAACCCAGCAACTAAAGACTTACCTTCTTTAATAACTAGTACACAGGATAAATTAGAAGATCTGACAAACCATTTAAATGAGTTGCAAAATGAAGGTAGCGATAATGCTAAACCTGCAATTGACAAGGATTTAATAAAACATATTCAGCAAAGTGAAAAAATTCTAACCAAAGAATTGAAGATTAGAAGACAAATAACTAAGAATATGTTGAAATTGCTCTCTCAAAATAAAAAATCCCAGGAGTTAAAAGATCTTTTAGAGGATATTGGGTTTGAAGAGGTTCCTATGTGAGGGTTTCTTTGGCTGTCCTGTTTTTTTTTTTTTTTTTTGATCTTATTGAAATTTATGCTATTGTCAATATTATGATGATCAACATTTTTGCTAATTGAACAAGCTACATTCATTAATATGCTTTTATAGTCTCGAACCTCCAACACTCAGAAGTTTATAACACATTACATAATGTCCATGGAAAGAAGAAAACAAAAATTTTCTCAAGAATCTACTGCTAAGATAAAGGGAAATTATTTACTAGATGCTTCACTTTTAAGTAGATCACACGGGGATACTACTCTAAGGCCATTATTATCAAACCAATTAGAAAGAGAAAAATTCTTACAACAGATTGTAGATGCCCCATCATTACATCTTAAACAACACGGATTAAGAAAATTACGTGAAATTATTGTCAGTATATTTGAAAAGGAAAAGGATGATCCGAAATTTATTGAATTAATCAGTAAATGTTATCAAATGACATATCATTCATTAATGCAAGAGAATAAATTTAATCAAATAGGTGGTATAGTGTTCCCATTTTTAATTGAGAACATCCCTCAGCTAGCTTACAATTTAGGGTTCTTACCGCTATACATTTTGTACCTTTCTCATTGGGAAAAGAATTTACTTAAGGCCATTGACATTCTTCAAAGTTTTAAAGGTTTAATACCGCGAAAGGAATCCCATATTCTCCTACAAATGAGTTTAAATTTTTGTCAAGATATAAACCCACCAAATGAGTGGTTTCAATTACTAGCCTTTTACAATAAAAATAAATTAATTATGGATTTTTTAACCCATTCCAAGATTATAATACAAGTTCAAAATAAATGTTTGACAATATGTCAAAAAGCATATAATCAATTATCGCTAATGGTTTTCAAAGAAATGTGGCTTCAAAATTTACCTTTAGAAAATGAAGTGGAAACGTCAGCCAGATCAAAGTTTCTTTTTGAAAAGTTATCTGATGGTAACGAAATGATTTATTTTAAAAAGAGACCAATTTCATAGGCGTAGAAGAGTTTGCTTGCTTTAGTTTATTGGCACCATCTCTCGAGAAACATTACTATCTTTTTGATTTTTAATTTTTTTTTTCACTTTTAAACTCCCTTCGAGCACAACTAATCACAGCCAAAGAAGGCCAATGAGTAAGCTGATATTCCATATAGTAGGCTTAGTCTTTCTACTCTTTACTGTAGTGAGATCTATCGACATCCATAGTTTTAAAAAATCCACATCTCAATCATTGTTATGGGCTCCATATAGATCACAATGTTATTTTGGTATTACACCACGATATATTAATGATTCTCCATTTGTTATGGGAATAATGTGGTTTGATAATAATAAGATGGACGCAATGCCTAAATTAAGACATCAAGTTGATATGAATGATAATTTAGAGAAGTTTAGTTGGATTACATACGATCCCAGAATTGGTGGTACAGAATCAGTTATTGATAATGAGAATAATTTAAATTTAACTATTTCCTTTGTTAAGAGTCATGATGGTAAGAATTGGGCTACTAGAATTAATGGGAAACCAATTGATCCAACAAAAGAAAGTGCATTTTCTATTATAACTTATATGAACCAAAATGTTGGAAAAAGGAATCAATATTCTGGTATGCCATATTTAAAATTGCATAAGTCAATTATGGATGATAATCTTGAATTCGAAGGTTATTCCTCAGAATTGGATAAATATTTAATTAAATTTACTGATAATTTTGGTGAATATTTCCAAAATGATACTCTTGCAAGTATGGAGATTGTCCCTGGTGCAGATAGCTCTAAGACTAGCCATATTTCATTTACTGTTCCTGATGAAGAAGTTTGGAAAGCTAAAGATATTTTCCAAACATTACTATCTGATTCAATTAGAGATATAATCGACAAAAAGGGAGAAAAGTTAGATGAAGCTTATACTCCTAGTATTTTAACATTGAGAAATGTACATAATTTCCCATCAGGTAATTTCCATTTTGTTCAAAAGACATTCGGCAATAATGAGGGTAAAGGTTTTGAATTTGATATTGTTTATAATGATGAAAATGATAAGAAAGAAAATATCTTGAATGAGAGTGATGTGACAAGATTGATAGATAATGCTCTTAATGAAATTAATATCAGATTTGATAAACATTTTGACATTAATGAAAAGGATAAAGATGCTAAACGTTTATTTGCATTAGAAATTTTATCAAATTTACTTGGTGGTATCGGATACTTTCATGGTAATCAACTTATTGATAGAACTACAGAATTTAATGAAGATCAATTTGATGAAATTAAATTAACTCATGGTAAAGAAGAAGGTCCATTTGATTTATTTACTAGTGTTCCAAGTCGTGCATTTTTCCCTCGTGGATTTTATTGGGATGAAGGTTTCCAATTATTACAAATTATGCAATATGATTTTGATTTAGCATTTGAAATAATGGATAGTTGGATCAATTTGATAGATAATGATGGTTGGGTTGCTAGAGAAGTGATTTTAGGTCCCGAGGCAAGAAGTAGAGTCCCCTCAGAGTTCCAAGTGCAAAGTCCAAATATTGCAAATCCTCCTACACTGTTATTAACATTAAGTGAGATGCTAACAAAAGTTCTTGAAAATGAAGATACCTTGAAGATGGATGGTGGTGAAGACCTATTAAAGACAGACAGAAATACAGAACAACTAAAATATTCTTCCGATTTGGTTATTGATTATGTGACTGGTATTTACCCCAAGTTATTAAAACATTTTGAATGGTTTACTAGAACTCAAAGGGGTGCTATCGAAGAATACAATGAATTATTAGAAGATGAACCAATTTGGGATATCCTTCATAAAGATAATTTATACAAATGGGTTGGCCGTACTGTAAGACATTGTTTACCAAGTGGATTAGATGATTATCCAAGAGCACAACCACCAGATATTGCAGAATTAAACGTTGATACCCTTTCATGGGTTGGTGTAATGGCCAGATCAATGAAACAAATTGCCGAGGTGTTAAAGAAGAGTCAAGATAGAGATAAATTTGCCAAGATTGAGCAAAATATAATAGAGAATTTAGAAAACTTCCATTGGAGCGAAGAAAATGAATGCTATTGTGATGTTTCTATTCAAGAGAATGAAGATACAGAATATGAGGAGATTATCCATATCTGTCATGAGGGTTATATTTCATTGTTACCCTTTGGTCTTAAATTGATCCCACCTAAATCTCCACATTTAGATAAAGTTATAAGCTTAATGGCTGATAAGACTAAATTATTTTCTCCATACGGGCTATTATCATTATCCAAGCAAGACGAATATTTTGGTACTGATGAGAATTATTGGCGTGGTAAAATCTGGTTAAACATCAATTATCTATGTTTAGATGCCATGCAACACTATTATCCTCAAATCAGCCATAAGCAAGACACAAGCACAGTAGCAGCAAAATTATACACGAGTCTAAGACGCAACCTTATTGACAATGTGTACAAAGTATGGGAACGTACAGGTTTTGTGTTTGAGAATTACAATCCAAGAGACGGGACCGGTGCTGGTGCCAAGCAATTCACCGGGTGGACCAGTCTGATAGTAAATATCATGGGGTTTGCATAAATACAACATCTTCTATAGCTATATACTAAACATTCCACTTTCCACTAACACTTTCACTATGTGATTTGTCCTTAACGCTGTGTTTTGCCAATATTCACTATGTGTTTTCGCGCCAGCAAAATAGCCGCCCAAAGGCGCGGAGCAGAAAGACCAGCAAAAAACCAGCTGTAACACAATATTGCACATACAAAAATGTTGAAAACAAACTTTGTTTACAGTTGAGATGAGTAAAACAAAAATCCTGGATGTTTGTTTACAGGTCTGTCAAGGTTTGTTTATATGCTGTTGTTGTTGTTGGGCAGTGTCTAATGCGGGGGTGAGTGAAAATAGTGTTGTCTTTGCAGTTATGGGAAAGATGTGTTGACAGGAGGTAAACTTTGAGGCATCTCGAACAAGCTCTTTCTATGCATATCTGAGATGTTTAGACAAACAAAAGTCCCAAAACTGTAGCCAGCAGCCATTCTTCAATTAGTGAAGGGAGAGTTTTGTTTTTCTCTGTATATAAGAAGCAAAATTTCAAGATGGTTTAGCACTTTTCATGGGGAGGTTTATCTAAGCTTCTTTATAGATCTTTAAAGTATCAATAAACTACTATCCACTCACTAAATAACATTTATCTTTCCTTCCTTCGTTTATTTTAATTATTATTTGTCTGCTTATTGATAACAAATATACACATTCCCTATTTGCTAATTGACATTATTACATTCCCTTAATACAACATGCAAGACTTCAAGAGAATAAGCTTGCTTTTTACATTTTTACTTCTAGCTCCATTTGCTAGTGCTTTCCCACTTCTAAATAAGAGAGAAATTGTCACTAGAATGCATACAGCCAGTTCTACACATACTGTTACTGATGTTTATTCTACTACTACTGAAATTGTGGTTGCTCCAACTGTTTACTACATTGTAGATGGTGATTCTACTTCTACAAGTACTGCTATTCCAAGTAATGTTAATCCAACTGCTGTTCCTACAACTACGATTGTTTTAAATCGCAAAGATCTAGATAATATTCAAAATGCCTCTAAAGTATCTAGCTCAAGTCCAGTTACCACCACTTCTAGTATTGCCCAAAATGATAACAATAATAATAACGCCGCTACCACTACTACTACCTCTAATGGTAATAATAACGCTAACAATGGTAATAACAATGCCGCTACTACTGCTCAAGCTACATCCACTAAAACTACTAGTACTTTAAGACCTGTTTCTTTATCTTCCCAAACTTTATCTGCCTTAAATGATAATGTATTTGAATCTTCAGAAGCTAATTCTCATAATCATGAAAGCGCTGATGCTAGTGGTGTTCAAATCGTTGTCTCTACCTCTACACAAAAGAATAATAACTCTCCACAAACTACTACCACAAGTACTACTAGTTCTACAAGTACTACTACCACATCCAACAACACTCCGCAAACCACTGTAGCTTCAGGATCCTCTTCTTCTTCTTCTGGCTCTTCCGATTCTTCCAGTTCTTCCAGCTCTATGTTATCCTCCGTCCCATATGCTTTAGCTTACTCTCCATATAATAATGACGGTTCTTGTAAAGATGCTGGTTCTGTTTACAGTGATCTTCAAATCATTAAGAATAAAGGTGTCACTAAGATTCGTGTTTATGGTACTGATTGTAATTCATTTGAAACTATCCAACCTGCATGCTCTGAATTAGGTATTACCATTAATCAAGGTCTTTGGATTAGTGATGCTGGTGTTGATTCAATTGATGCCTCTGTGGAGTTATTAATTGAATATGGTCAATCTAATGGCTGGGATCTATTTGAATATATTACTATTGGTAATGAAGCTATTAATTCAGGTTATTGTTCAGTTAGTGATTTAATTAATAAGATTAACAGTGTTAAGAGTCAATTACAAGCCGCTGGTTATACAGGTCAAGTCACCACAAGTGAACCTCCTGTAACATTTGAAAATTATCCTGAATTATGTACTGAAGCTAATATTGATTTTGTTGGTATCAATCCACATTCATATTTTGATGCTAATTGTGATGCTGCTGGTTCTGGTGAATTTATTAAAGGTCAATTAGAAATTGTTCAAAATGCATGTGGTACTTCAAATGTTGTTATTACAGAAACTGGTTATCCATCCCAAGGTGATGTTAATGGTGAAAATGTACCAAGTAAGGCCAATCAATTAATTGCAGTACAAAGTATTTTAGATAATAATGATCAAGTTACAATTTTAACATTCACTAACGATTTCTGGAAGAGTCCAGGTCAATATAGTATTGAACAATATTTTGGTATTGAAGACATTTTACCATAAGCATTTTTTCTACAAATATTCAAAAAAGACTCGTATTTATAAATCACATATCTCAAATATTCATTAATCATGTATAATATATATTTAACTTTCACGTTATAAAAATCATAAAGTTTCAATTATCATTATAAATTATAATTATGACCTTATATAGACTCCTTTACAGAGCAATGTATTAAAAAGAGAAAAGGGTGAAAAGTAGTCAGATTAAATATTGTAAATTAGAAAATATAAAAAGTTAAATAACGTTATCTATATATTCAAAATACTTAAGCTAAAGCAGTTAAGATATCAGAATCACCGGCATCTAAGATAGTGACAACACCAACTCTGAATAACTTACCGACAGCGGTACCTAATTCGTTGTTACCACCTTGGAAGTAGTAAACCTTGGTCTTAGATAACATAGCGTAATATTCTAATTCAGACTTTCTTAAGACTGGGGTGTTAGCAGCAATGATAACTAACTTAGACTTACCTTGTCTTAAAGCCTTGATGGTAGATTTGTAACCTAAGGTGTACTTACCAGACTTAATAACTAAGGCTAATTTTTGGTTGATGTTTTCTTGGTTCTTAGCTGGGGCCTATTTAAAAAAGATAAAAGAATGAAATAACATGTGTTATTCATGCATTTGATTGTTTCTTTGTTAGTAAAAGGTATTCAATTGATAATGTAAAAAAAAACATTCAGTGTGTAAAGATAATGCATACAAATTAGTCATTATTTGTAACAAACAAAAAAAAATACACGATGAATATTATCTCATGTACAAAATTATACTGACCATCTCTGTGAATTGATTGATATGTATATAACACTCCGGTCTATATTGGGGATCTATGTGTCGAAAAGAAAAGTGTCACTAGAAATGGCAAGATTGAAATATTTTCGATGCGTTTCTTTAAATAATTTTTCAATTTTTCTTTCAAAATGAAAAAAATTGCGTCGGGACTGTTTTTCCATTTCAATCAGTACACCCCATCCATCCTAAATTTTGCGTTAAAAATTTCCCAAACAGGAAAGTGCGTCGGTGTGTTTTTTTCCAAAAAGTGCGGTGGGACTCCAAAAATGACGTTCTGCGTTTGCGGGACACCCGGCGGGGAAGGGAAACCCGCCAAGGAATCACTTGATGTTCGCACCAACTCCAGGCAGGGAAGTTGGTTCTGCAGGCCAGAACCATCTCTCTCTGCTAATTGCTACGCTCAGACTCCCCCGTCTAGAGGGGGTAGCTAGACAGAGACCGTCCACTGGCTCCTACTGGCTCCCACCGGAATCAGCCTACTGACACAACGATTCTGGTCCTAGTACCAGAGTAACCCACCATTGTCATTGGGTTTTCCCAATGCTGATGCAATATGGAATATTCCAAATAATATTAGCAAGCCTAATATTTATCTGTATATTTGTATATGTAGATTAATTGTGTTTATTGTACAAATTCAACAACAAGAAGAAAACCAACTTGATAGGTATGTCCATATAATGCACTAAATTTTATAATGATAGAAGACAAACTGATAAAGAGAAATTGAAACGACAAGATGGAAGTTATTTAATTGAGGAACGATAAAATAAAAGATAAGTTACACTCATTTGTATATTTGAAATACTATTACAGTCTATGTTATCACAAAGGTTGGTTATTACTCCATTTATTTGAAAAAAAATATTTAATATTTTTGACACCAAACAGTCAACGGTTAAAGCTCTTCAAATTATTCGTTATTTTAATTATAATATATTGAATATTATTTTACTAACAAAAATTTAATTGTGACAATATAAATAAACATTATATTATCAAACTTTTTTTTTCTTTTAAAATAGTTAAGACATAATGAAGGTTGAAATCGACTCCTTTTCAGGTTCTAAGATCTACCCAGGTAGAGGTACTTTATTCGTCCGTGGTGACTCCAAGATTTTCAGATTCCAAAACTCTAAGTCTGCTTCTTTGTTCCACCAAAGAAAGAACCCAAGAAGAGTCCACTGGACTGTCTTATACAGAAGACACCACAAGAAGGGTATCACTGAAGAAGTTGCCAAGAAGAGATCTAGAAAGTCTGTTAAGGCTCAAAGACCAATTGTCGGTGCCTCTTTAGATATCATCAAGCAAAGAAGATCTGTCAAGCCAGAAGTTAGAAAGGCTCAAAGAGATGAAAAGAAGAAGGCTGACAAGGAAAAGAAGAAGGCTGACAAGGCTGCTAGAAAGGCTTTAGCTGCTACTCAAGGTGGTAAGATCTCTAAGCAACAAGCTAAGGGTGCTTTCCAAAAGGTTGCTGCTACCTCTCGTTAAATTTAGATAATTATAATAATAAATCTTTATTATATTTCTACAGTATATATAATCACTTTTATATTTAATTTCTATCTATCTTTTTAAAAATATATGTCAATCATTATACCCGTCTCCTCTTCTCAAAAACATAAACTTTGCTACTACAGAAGATATCACGTCTTTATGAGGTTCACCTCATTTTTCCAAGTTACAAGGAAATTATTTCCCTGAAACCATGTTAATATCCTAATTGGGTAATTTACTCGGTTTGCAACAAAATTAGTATCATTTTGAAAAAAAAAATATCACTGATATTTCGAAAACAATATACTTAATCAAACTTATACAATACAAATAATAAGAGCAAACTTCAGATACAAAATAAAACTGTATTGTTCCGATTATGTACAAACTTTCCTTGGTTTTCACTTTCTTCTGTACCTCTTCTGAGGGATGAAACACATCTTTTAGACTGGAAAGGACATTAAATTTATATATAATATGTTGTGTGAAGAGTTATCATAACAAATTGGAGTATTTCTTTACTTTCTAATTTATTTAATCTATTGACAGAAACAAGATAAACATACTCACACTAACAATCAAATAAAAATGCAATTTTTTTCACTATTATCTTTATTACTACTGGCAAAAGTTCAAGCAGATGTTACTACAATTACACAATGTGACCCTACTCCAACAAATTCAGTAGGTGAAACTCCTTACTCGTCAACAACACAATCGATATATGCCAATGGTAAATCAGTTATTGGTGTCCTTGAATATTATCAAGCCGTTGAATACGTTGAAAATTGTGGAAATACAGTACAAACTCCAACTACTACTACTGGTTCTCAACATACTGTTAGTATTTTCTAGAAAGGAAATAATTAAATAAATATAGCTTTTTGTATCCTATATAACACCACTTTGTATATGTTTAATTCTTAAAAATAAATAATTTAATTGCTCACAATAAATACTACTTTTCTCAGTTCACTTCTTGAAGAGTTCAATAAATGATTGGGTAACCGTTCCAAGCTGGGTTCTATTAACGGATTCCCTTCTTTTAAAAAATCCTCCTGTATTGGTTTTGTTTTTAGTAGAGAGCATATTCTTAACTTGATTATGTCGTAGTAATTTTCTCAAACTTTTGGTACTGGAATTTTCTTCTGAACTCTTACCACAAGACGAGTCCTTTACCTTTAGTTCCTTGGTTCTTAGGGTGTAGTTTTCCTTTTTCTCTTGTTTTGCAATAGGTTCATTAATTATTTCACTAGTTGCAAGGTCCTTCATTTCTTGAGACTCTTTTTCCTTTTTCGTTATAAACTCATCTTGCAAGGCCGTCCTACTTGTAAAAGATTCAACTTTCTCCTTCTTTTCAAATTCTTCTAAAAAGGAATTATTAAGTCTTTCTTTAATAGATTGAATTAATTTCTGGAGTTGAATATCTTCTTTACTCAAAGAAATACTTCCCTCACTATACCCCTCATCACAACTATATAGGCCTTTCCCATCTTCATTGAAACAAAATTCTTTTTTCTCTAAAAAAAGCGCTAACCTTTGTTGTTGGTCAGTACAATTCATATTACTTGATTGTCAAATTTTTGTAGGTGCATTTGATTCTTCACAAGCCATATATATGACAGTGTTTTTTAAATAAAAGATTTTGTGACACTAAAATTAATATCTGAAAAATAACTTAATGAGAAGGAAAAAAAATTAAATCAGAGTTGGTTTGCTGGTTGGAACACTTTTTGGTTTCTTGTTGATCACCCTTTAATAGACAATTGTTGGAACTCTTTGGTACTCCTTTTTTGTGAGGGACTCCTTCAGCCAATGGAAATAATAGAAGAGTGAAACACCGTTAGAAAGAACATATGGATTTTTAAAGTCCAATCTAAGATGGTAACGTCAAAAATTAGAATAAATTCAAAACAATTCGAATAAAAAGGTTGATAAAACAGTTAAAATAAAATTAACAAGAGGATTTTTATGCCAAAAGCAAGAAACATTAAGAGGAGCCAAACTGCGATTTATTCACAAAACCTAATCGCAATAAATATAAAAGTACCAATTATTTTATTCAGTTAGATTAACAGCAAAACATTAGATAGTAAAGTTAGAGATAAATACATACAATACCTGTACTGGAGTTTAAAATAAATTTTGATGACACATTTTACCTTTCTACAACTTAGGGAGGTACGTAATAGTTGAAAAGAATATCAAACAGAAAAAAACTGTTTTATAGTTGCCAGTTCATTAATAGAGTACTTTACATTTTTATATAATGGTAATGACATGGTCTTTTTTGATTATTTTTTTCTGTTTAATAATTTTGGAATATGTAAGAAGAAAAGAAAACAGTGTCCATTGGTCCTTTTCTGGTAGCATTTTCCACCCATATATTAACCAAAAGCCTTTTAGACCATAAATTACTTGAAATATATTTAAATACACCAAGTTTTCTAAGCAAAGTTTGATTTTGAATAAAATGCAGAATTCAAAAAATGATATTTTTTCCCTTCTAATTTTTCTTTTTGAAGTGTACCAACCTTAAGTAATAAGAGCTATATTTCTTTGGGCTATTAAAATTTATAATAAGTGACAGGTTTTACAAAATAGTGAAAGACGTACGCACTTTCGAGGGAAATAGAAAATTATTATTTGTTCCTATAAAGAGAAGAGCAAAATTTGAAATTTTTTAATTGCGGTTGTTTGGCCGAGCGGTCTAAGGCGCCTGATTCAAGAATTTCCAATTCTTAACCAACAAAATTTGGGAACACTCAGGTATCGTAAGATGCAAGAGTTCGAATCTCTTAGCAACCATAATTTTTTTTTTGGCCGAAGCTGCCCAACATTTTTGTTCCAGCAGCTGTAATTATTCCCTGCTAAATATGTGAATTATCTGTTACTAGATCGCTTCAACCCGATAAGATTTGTTGAAACAAGGTACACATTCATATGAGGGTTCAATACTATGAAACAAGTTATTTGAGAGAACCTTGTGTTACTGACATTCTTGTAATGCATTATAGAAAGGCAATGGATTTAGTTGTTAAATCTTATTGCTGTGTACATTAAATGATAAAATATTTAATATAGAGATAATAAATACACAATAAAACAGTCAAAGATGTCTAATACTGTGTCATTTGACTCTGCAATGATGACTGCCGAGTATATCAGATCTGTGCAACTATAGGTTATGAGCCCTGCTGTGCTAAGCGGGGATGCTCTACCAACAGTGCTTGTAGGTGCTACTAATTTTGGTCCATGGATTAGAAGGATCAAAAACTTTGTTACTACCACCAATTTAGAGTGGAGGGAATATTGCTTAACTGGTGATGTTGCTGAGACCAGAGCTACTGTTTCTTTACCTGATGGTAAATTTTCGTAGTTGAATGGTGTCTTAGATCAAGCTCTTTTGTTATTAATTACTAATTCGGTTAAAGAGAACATTAAGACTAAAATTCAATCCTTTTATGATAAATCTAGTCAAACCGATATTATGCATGGATAACAAGCCAGCTATTCAAATAGCAAAAAAAGTCGTTTTGCACTCCAAGATGAAACATATCAAATTGGATTATCACTTCATTAGA
Source organism: Monosporozyma siamensis (assembly GCA_003708905.3). NCBI lineage: Eukaryota > Fungi > Ascomycota > Saccharomycetes > Saccharomycetales > Saccharomycetaceae > Monosporozyma > Monosporozyma siamensis. The sequence continues at coordinate 72,883 of PPOL03000032.1, forward strand.
AAGGGATATGAAAAGGACACCTTTTTCAGTCAATTAGGTACCAAAAAAAATTTTGGTTGACATTACAGCCAAAACACTCCCCAAATGTTTTTTTGAAACCTTAAGGGACATGTTCATGAATCACATAGACTGAAAATTTGTCTTACGGGGGTATGTTGAAATGTAGACGTCGTACGTTTGCATGTATAACTTAAAATATAGTAAAATATGGACTTCTCTTTCCTTTCAAATGACAGCTATGGTAAGTGGATGTCCAGGCCTGATCTTAATCATGCAATGATTAAATTAGGCATTTTTATACTTGTATTTTAGTTGTCTTAGCTCTGCTAATTCTCTTTCCATATCTCCATTCCATTTTCTTACAAACAACGTTATAGTAAATAGCACTAGAGGAACGTGTAGGAAGACTTGCCATTTGAACCGGTCTTCCAAATGGTTCAGTATGATCCATTCAAAAAGGACCAAAAGAATACAATTGACTGTATTAATAGTGGAATTGTTGACTCTTAATTTGAACTGGCGTGTTATAATGAAATCGTTCGTTAAATTATAACGTAATGTCAAGCAGGAGCAAATGATTGACTGAATATCTCCCACCAATATGCAACTTATTGATCGGTCAGTCTTTGTAGCTAGCATTAAGAATAATCCTGCCAAAATCAAATATACCACCGTCATAACATTCACAATAGATTTGTTGATAGAGTAGTTATTCTGTTCAAACTTTTGTATCAACTCCTCCTGTTCTGCTGAGTCCATTGGCGCTAAATCCCAATCGTTCACTTCTTCGCTACCGTCTTTGGTCCTTCTATTTGTCAACTTCCCCAGAGTTTTTTCTGGTAGTGTGAACCCCAGCAATTTTGAATTGAACCTTCTGACTCTCGACATGGGGCTATCTCAAATACTCTGGGATGCGTGTTTGAGCATTCCTTTAAGATAGTTTCAAATAATATTTAGAAAGTGACAAACTTTCAAGAACTTGAAACAAATCGAATTGAAAAATAAACAAAATTTTGATAAAAAAAATGTGGCATCGAAATATTGAAATGTCATATATAAGCCTTAACAAACCATGACGCTGCCCTATAAGCAGGTTGTAGATCTTTCATATAGCTTAGTAAAATCAGCAAATGTCAATTGCAAGAGGCCAATTATTATTAACCTGCATGGATTTCTGGGGTCCAGAAACACCTTTCATATGTTAAATAGTGTGATTCGAAAAGAGTTTGACACAGATATTTACAATTTGGATTTAAGAAACCACGGTAAATCACCACAGAGTCATCCAATGTCTTATGAAGTGTTAAATAATGATTTAAATTATTTTATTGAGAATAGAATTGATCCCCAAAAGGTTCGTGGAAGAGGTATTAATTTAATTGGATTCTCTATGGGGGCCAAGATTGGTCTATTACATGCTATTAAATCTTATAGATTACATAATATCAGGAAAATTATATCAATTGATATGCCCCCCTATTTGACACCATTATTACCGACTGAATTAACTATAAATATGGATTTAATAAATGATGTTCATGAAGGTAGAATAAAGATTGAACCGGGTTCATCTAGATGGAGGGAGGAATGTGTAGGAATGCTAGGCTGGTATTTTGGTTCTGGGTTTCTTAACGTTAAAGCTAATAACAAGCCAAATAAGCGGGGCCATTTGAAATATTATTTACCTTTGGAAGAGTTCCCAGATATTTTACATGATATGAAACAATGGCCTAAGGATCTCCCTTCTATAAGATGTGATGATACAAGGGTTTTATTTTTGCGAGGGTTGAATTCCCCATTATTCAATGATGATTATTCGTTACTCGACAAACATTTCCCAAATAAAAAAGTTATCGAATTCGCATCAGGTCATAGTCTCCTATTTGAACAATTTGATAAAGCTTCAAAAGTAATATTAGACTTTTTAAAAGAGGGAGAATGAGAATATTTATAGATATTTTAAAGACAACAAAAGTACTATATAGATATATTTAATTAGTTACGCGAGGACATAGAATTTGTTGTTGTATAATTATTTTCTTTTTTGTTAATAATACAAGTGGATTATTCTTCCCTAAAATCCTAATGAATTCTCACTGAAAATAGGTTCAGAAATCTTTAATTTTACACTTTTACCCTTCTTGGCATTTATACCAGTACCAATTTCAGTACTCATCATTGTGTTTGTATTGTGGTCATTATTACTAGACCATGAGGGGTAATTAATCTTTTCATTTGCATCAAAGGAAGATGCATTAGAACTTATACTGGTATTTTCATCCATTGGATAATTAATAACATTTTGTTTCTTGTATCTGTTAATACCATATCTTAATAAGAAACCCATGGCAACAAAATAAATGACAGAACCAATTACAACACCGACAACGATACCAATAATTTTCTTCTTAGTTCTTTTACTTGATGAAGAGGTACCAGTAGCACTCTTACTATTATATTCTAAAGAACCATCCAAGGAACCATCTAGAGAACCACTGTTGTCACTGCTTGAAGAGGTGGTATCGGAGTCAGCACTACTTGAGGTGCTTGAATCAGTACTGCTATCACTGTTGTTAGAATCATCACTGGTATTACTAGTACTAGAGTTAGAGTTATCAGAATCACTTGTAGATTGATTACTGGTAGAACTACTAATTAACCCGGTAATTGGAATTGATGGATCAATTAAATCAGCTAAAGTATTAACTGCATTATTTAGAGTGTTCTTTGAATATAAAGTACTTGAAGAATCTTTAACCATAGCAGTTAAACTAGCAACTAAACTTTCTGGGAAATAACATTCTGCCACAGTGACTAAATATGGAATAGAATCATCTTGTAATGGAACCAATCTAATCACAGAGATATTATCAAAACTGTTATCAAATGGATTATTAAGTACCTTAGGTAAGAATGAAATAATTTGAACAGAAGATTGTGGATTTGATACAACGAATTCATAATTTAATGATTGTTTGAACCCAATGGTAATTAATGTATACCCAACGGCAGGAATAACCTCACCATCTGATGGAGTAATCATTTGTGGTAAATTAGCTGTTTGTGATGGATTTAAAGCACCTTGTGTAGAAGCGGCAACATTTGAATCAGTAATAATTTGTGTTGGAACCCACCAATTTGGATCTTGACTTGATGATGAAGGAGTACTTGTTGGATATTGTGTAATTGATGAACTTTGAGAATTTTCAGTTGGTTGGGGTTCAAGTGTAGTGGTTTCATTAACTACAGGTTCAGTGCTGATTGGAGCTTGTGATTCAGTTGAAGTAGAAGCAATTAAGATTGTAGTAGAAACATTATCAACTACAGAAATTTCACTTGAAATGGTCACTATATTTGTTGCTGCAGTATTAGTCGTTGAAACTGGAATAGAAGACATAGCGATTTCAATTGAAGTAGAAATTAATGTTTCTGTGCTGGAAGATGGTGATGGAAATGTCATACCAGAATATGAGATAGTGGTAATGGTTGTAGAAGTAGCAAATGGATCATATGAAACAATTTCATGAGTCGAAGAAGTAATAGCAGTTGATATGGTGGTGGAGGAAGATGGTTGCGACGAGACTAAAATTGGAGAAGAAATTATAACTGGGGAAGAGATAGCTGGGAATGGAGATGAGACAACAGTTTCAGTGGTAGAAGTGGAAACTGGAGAGGATAGAATATCAGATGGTGTGACAATAGAAACTTGAGAAGAAGAGGTAGTAGTGGACGATAAGGAAGAGATAGCAACAACTGGAGAAGATACAACAGAAAGTTGAGATGTTGAAGTAGGAACTGGAGAAGATACAATGGATATTTGAGATGTTGAAGTAGAAACTGGAGAAGATACAATGGATATTAGAGATGTTGAAGTAGGAATTGGAGATGAGGCAATTTCAGGTGGAGAAACAATCGAAACTTGAGAAGTAGAGGTAGCTATTGGAGAAGAAATAACTTCAGATGGAGAAATCACTGAAACTTGAGAAGGAGAGGTGGCTACAGGAGAAGAAATAACTTCAGATGGAGAGATTTCAGAAGTGTAAATACCAGCCACTGGAGAAGATACAATAGAAATTTGAGAAGTAGAAGTAGAAGTTGAAACTGAAGAAGAAACGACAGAAATCTGAGAACTAGAAGATGAAATTGCAGCAACTGAAGATAAAGATGGATAGGCGTTTGAAATAGCACTAGCTTGTTCGGTTGATGTAGCAATAGAACTAGTTGTGTCTAATGGAGCTATAACTATTGAAGAAGATGTAGAGGTAGATGTTGGAATTGTTGAAGAGATTGTCAAACTTGGAGTCGATGAGACGACTGTAGCATGGGAAAGTGATGAAAGAGAGGAGGAGGAGGAAGAAGAAGAAGAAGAAGAAGCAATCAAACCAGTTTGTTGAGAGACGGTAGTAGAAGCTTGAGATAAGGAAGATGTTGAAGTTGAACTAACCTTTAATGAAGAAGCAGAAAGGATAGAAGTGGAGGTAGAAGAGGTAGAAGATGAAGAAGTTGTTGGTGGTAAAATTTGAAATTGACTATCACTAGAAGAAGATGTAGAAATGGTGGTAGAAGATGAAACTTTTTCAGTTGGAGTAGTGAGAGATGCAGAAACAATGGAAGTATATTGGGATGCGAAATTTGGTACTTGTGAGTGTAAAGTAGAAGTAGATTCTGTAGGGACACGAGTAGATGAAACAATGATAGGTGAAGATTTCACACTTGGAGAAGAAGAAATTACCTCAATGGAGGTAGACGTCGAGATATCCCTTGAAGAAGCTACATTTGAACTCGAAGCCCAATATTTATATGAGTTCATATCTATAGATGGAAACACCCTGGTATCAGTAGTTGAAGTAGTAGTATATGGATTTATTATAGTAGTTGCATCGGTAGCAATCTGGGTATTAGAGTTGATTACACTAGTAGACGATGTAAATTCGGTATTAAGAGTGACGGATGAATGGGTATGATGTAAAGACTCGGACACAGAAGTGGTAGCCGCAACTGAAGCAGCAAGAGCAGAGGAAGTAGTAGCAGCTATGGTATTATTTGATCCAAGACCTAGATTAAAAAGATCTTTGACATTAAATGCGGCGTTAGCAGTAGCAGAAAGAAGACCCGTAAGAACAAAATGACTTAGTTGCATCTTTCAAAGTTATGAGGGGGGGTATTTAAAAAAGTAGCAAGGTCAAAACAAAACGTAAACCGAACTCAGGTCAAATGAAACAAATAGAAAGAGAAAAAGAATGGACAGGTTATTAACAGTTAACCAGAAATGAAAATATCACTTAGTTCAGTGGACTTTATGTAGGTGATATAATCGTTGTGTGTATATGTTGTGCTGTGGTTATGGAATCAAACGGGATCAATATAATCTGTATCAAATATATATATCAAATACAAATAATTTTTCACTTTATTATGGTTGTTTCACGTCAAGGCGAGCAAAAAGAATTTCAACAGTGTTTTTGAAACATCGCGAAATTCGAAGCGGCTGTCCCAAACGGGAAATCATGAGATACCGCCCCAATCTCGGATTTCCCTTTTGGGACACCTACATTCTGGGCCTGAATCTCACTTTTATAGTGGTTGTTCTTATAGTGGTGGTGTGTTTTCACAGTGGCCACAGGGTCTGCGTGTGTCTTGCATTCCCAGAGCTGTTGCAGTCCAATATATGAGCATCAAATGATGTATTTATCCCGCATTGTCTGGTTTTAAACTGCCAAGATCAAAGCGGTATGTGCGGTTTCTTTAAGAAATATATGTTATTTGACAAACGGTTGTTATCTTGATGCTACTAGTTGAGTTGAATCCTTTCTTTTTATGACATTAGGGAGGAGAAAGACCTTGCTCTTGGTGCACCTTTTGTAGACATTGAACTTATAAAGAACAATTAAGAAAATGTACTAAAGTTTCAACATTAAAATGTCTTCTTACACCATTATTTTTACTTGATTTGCTCTTTGTAGTGATTTTTTTGGCCTTAGATCAGAACAACTAGTCACAACATACCTTTTTCAGGTGTTCGTAAGCACGAAATTATTCAGATGGATGCAGATGGGTACAATCAAAACAGTTACGTATTCATGTGGTTGACCATTAATTGATATGACAGAAAGAGAATACTTTCTTCCCATACATTTCTTAATTGTTTTAGAAAGAGATATTTTAAATGATCATGAAGCATTGTGCAAAAAACCAGTCAGTCCCAGTGTAAATACAAATTCTAAATTTAGTCTATCTTATACAAAGTGGTGTTCTATTTTCCAATAATTAGTACCTGAATTATACATTCATTCTGAGTCAACAACTTCAGGGATTTAAAATAAAAGACTTGTTTTGAATTCCCATTTATATATCCCGCTACAGTTCAAGATCTAAAAGGCTGGTGACGGTGTTCCGTATGTGTCACTAAATCTGTCTTTGTATTTCTCTTTCTTCCTACTCAAATTAAGCTCTCTACTGCCTGAAAAATTAATGAAATTTCAAACTTGTAAAAAGTAAACAGTGAAAAATATTTAATGATTTTTGACATTGGTCAAACGGACATAGATAACCCCATCACTACCTGCTAATACCTTACCTGGCTAGTATTTTACTCCAATTCTGAATATTTGACTTTATTTTCCCATTTTACCGCCTTTTCCCTACTTTTCTCAGTCTCATTTATATAAACTTCTTCACTTCTCTTCAATTATGTCTCTCTCACTACCGAATATAAGGTTTAGACAATATCAAGTACAAACTCTCTCACATTTCATATCCAAGATTGAATCTCAATCAGTACCAAATTTATTTTTACAAGGTTATGAAGCCACAGGTAAATCATATACAATAGAAAAATTTTTCCAGTGTAATCCAGATCTTATATCTGTCACATTAAGACCACAAGAATCAGTCACCTGGAAATTATTAATTCAATCGATGGCTAGATCCATTCAATTTAAATTATGTGATATATATCCACAATTAACTAAACAACTGAAAAAATTAGATCCATTGACTGTAGAAGAGCCATCTCATATAATTACTTTCTTAACCAAGATATTTAAGGTCTTACACAATGAATCAAATCAAATTTTTGTTATTTTTGATGGGTTTGATAATTTACAAGATATCGATGCTACTTTATTATTAAAATTTTTAAAACTTAATGAACAGTTAGCTCATCAAAGGACAAATTTCCATGTTAAGATGATTTATCTAATTAGAGATTCAAATTTTATTGCCAGATATTCAACTTTCAATATCCCAACCATCGTGTTCCCGCGTTATACATATGATGAGATACTGGATTTATTAATTATTATGAGATTTAATGATTTATATCAGGACCTTTTGAAACATTTAACTGACAAGGAAATATCATCAAATGAGGATAACAGTTATTCTATAGTAACCAATTTCATTACTCTTATTCTACAGGCATTCCAAATGTATACGGGGAATAATCTTAATGCATTAAATGATTTAATAGATCTTAAATGGTCTATCTATTTATCAAATATTGATTCTACCACGTACACAGATCCAATTGCTATTTATAAGAAATCTATAACTATCTTTAACGCCACAGATGATACATTCACTGCAGATAATGAAGAAGATGAAGATTCGAATAACACATCCAACACTACAGGGCAAACTTATGAATTATCCAATATTGCTAAATATCTTTTAATTGCAGCATATTTTGGGTCTTATATTGAACCCAAATATGATATTAGTATATTTTCTAGAAAGGCAACGGTTAAATCTGGTAGATCGCCATATGGTAGAAGAAAAAAGATGGAAACTAATCCAAGACATTTACAACCATCAATGTTTTATTTAGAAAGATTATTAGCTATTTTCCAAGCCATTTATCCAATGACTCAAACTGCGGTGTCTGGTTCTTTACAATCTTTATTAGAAGAAAGATTAATTAAAGCTAATGTAGAAGTCTTCCAAAATTTAGCTGAATTGCATTCATTAAAATTAGTTGCTACAAACACAACCAAAAATATTGATTTCTTATCATATAAGACAAAATGGAAAGTTAATATTCCATGGGAAATTATTCATGAAATTGCCACGTCGGTAGATTTTGATATGGGACAATACTTTAGTGGTGTTAGTGATAATTAACTGTTCATAATATATAAAAAAGGGGCATATATAAAATAAAGCTATGTAGTTCTAAGAATCTAAAATTTCATCCACACTAATTCTATTGTCGACAACTTTAGCCTCTTTCCAGAACTTACTTAAATGTCTTGATCCACTATCACATGCAATGATCACGATACGTGAACCCTTAGGTAATCTCTTAGCCAATTTTATAGCTGCTACAGCATTAATGGCAGTACTACTACCAATAAATAACCCATCATTTATAGAAAGGTATTTGGCCATCCCAATGGCTTGTTTATCAGTGACTCTAATTGATTCATTAATTAATTCTTCACCATGTTTAAAATTTTGAGTGATTCTATTTAAACCAATACCTTCCACTATAGTATCCACTTGATGTCTTCTTCTTGTACCTTCCTTTTCAACACTATCATACATTACCCCATAATTAATTCTATTATAAAATCCTGACCCTTGTGGATCAGCAAGTACCACATATGGGTTACCCTTTTCTTTTAAATATTTAGCCACACCAGTGATTGTACCACCAGTACCACAACCAGCAATAAATGCATCAATTTTAGAATCCATTTGAGTCCAAATTTCAGGTCCAGTAGTACGATAATGAATTTTCCAATTTGCTTCATTTTCAAATTGATCAGCAAAGACACCTTGACCTTTCCCACTTGCATTTAAATCATCACATGCCTTTCTTGCAGCATTAACATATTGATCAGGATCGACAATACTTGCCGGTTTCACTAAATTAACTACAGCACCTAAACTTTCCAATAATGATAATTTTTCCAATGATGTATCATCAGGTAATGAAATATGTGCCTTATAACCTAATGCATTACATATCATGGCTATGCTAATCCCAGTTGAACCACTAGTACCTTCAAACACCCAACCTTGTTTATGTGGATCATTTCTAGTTAAAAGACCCATTGATTCTGCAGTAAGGATAATATTTAAAGCTACACGATCTTTAGCACTACCTGCTGGATTACATAATTCCAACTTGGCAAATATTTCACAACCGGTGGCTTCACTTAATGATTTAATTTTAACTAATGGGGTGTTACCGATTAATTCCTCTACACCATTTCTTACAGGAGGTATATTCCTTAACGATGGTGAGGAAAATGATTTGTAAGACTTCAGTGATTTATAGAGGGTGTATGCAGCAGTTAAACACGACACAACGGCCACTGTGCTTCTAAGTGTAGAATACTTGACATCAGACATTTTACCCTGGTAGTTTTGGTTGCAAAGGTCTTTGTTTCCCTTCTTTATGTCATTTAAAAACACATCTTTCCTTTTTATTCAAATGTCACTTTTTCAATTATTTTTCATTCACTACGTTTTCAAAGGGTCTGGTTAAGAAATACCTGTAAAATCCACTATTTAGCTGGAAAGTAAGTCATTGAAAAGGGCTCAAAAAATAGCATTTTAATAAGATTCAACACCTCAAATTTTATTGGGATCTTTATTTGGAATTCTAACCTTTTTTTAGTCCTGTTTGGCTGTGATTTCTTTGTAAAAATATGCCTTATCATAACCTGGAGATCTTGAAATTGGGGCAGATGGAACTGGGAAAGTGTATATTAATTGAAAACGGCCTGGGAGGAGTAGATACATCCATCAGTAACATATGGGTTAAATTCTCAAAATGAAAAATAATGTTCATTTAATATTTAGGATACTTTTATAAAGTTACGTTTGGTAAGTTTTATAGAATGCCTGTAAGAACCACCCAAAATAAACAATTTTATTACTATAGTTCCCACTTAATTAAATAGAGAGACCTAACCTCCTCTGAATAATGTTCTACCTTTCTCTTCTTCTCTTGTTGTCAGTATTTCGTTTCTTTATCATATATTATCAGCACTGAATGAAAATATACATTATTACTACTATTATATATGACATGTATAAATACTATAGATTTAATGTCCATACAGGAGTTTATATCCTGTAAAATGGCCTGCTACATAACCTTTCACTCTTGAAGTGAGACTCTTGGAAAGCTTTACTCTTTTCTACAGGTTCAGCAATTGTAAATCCTTTATTCCCACGAAAAGATAACCCCAAGAAACGAAACAACTTCAATGATACTATTAACTTAGTAAAGCTCATAGATGATTACTTTTAAAGTAAGTAGGTTTTCCATATGGGTTGACTTCACCTTCCTATCGATTTATGCTTCATTATCTAACCTAGAACTTAAAAATTCCTCACAAATCTGTTCAATTGTAATTAAATCCTCCTCTCCAAATTTCTCAACAACCTTATCACTATACCTGGGTATACTATTCATAAAGACCAACGCAGCAAGATATCTTTGTCGTTTATTTCTTTCATGTAAAAATAATTCCTTTTGTTCAGTAGTTAATATAGATAAAATTTCATTATCCATATCAGTCAAGGAAAATCCAATATTAGCTATTTCATTAGCATAGTTAATCTTATCCTTTAATGAGGTGGTTACTCTATATTGTTTCAAATTTGCAATATCATATTTTACTCTATGTTGTCCAAAACATTCAGTTAAATAATTTAATAATCCTGTCCCACTATGGTCTGTATAATCATTTAATAAATATTCTTGAACTGTTGTTAATGCAAGACCCTCTGTGGTGGCTATAATTAACCTTTTCAACGCAGTATCCATAACATTAACTATTTCCTTTTGTTGTCTTATGGATAAACTAAAATCTTGTAAAACTGTTTCAATCTTCCCACTCTCTACAAACTCAAACCAATCAAGGTGAGTGTCCTTGATATGCATTAATAACAACCTTCTCCATTTCGAGAAATTGTAACCGTTTGAAAGTCTTATTGGAATGTCACTACCGGATGAACAATCTGGGCTCAATATAATCTTCCGTAGTTCAGCCGTTGGATATGTATTCATGTTATGTTTTTAACAGTTGTTCTTGTCCCTTTCACCATAAATTGACTAAGTCTTAGCTATAACTATGTATATATCTAACTGACTTTGTTTACACGCAGATCTTTATCTCATCGCTTTTAATTTCAAAATAAGATTAGAGAAACTTTTAAGTTAGCGCAAAACCATACGGTAAGATTATATAAATATTAAATAAGACAAGAAGAGGGGCCCTCAGAGCCTCAATTATCATCATATAATAATGTTAATGTTACTGCTGATTGCCAGCTAGTTTTTGTGGAGAATTGGATGCTGTTTTTACTAGTTTCCTACGAATATTTCTCGAGAAGGAGTAGAAGTTTACAATATCAAGTTATACAAAATTTTTGCTTACTTATGAGATATAGTACTTCTTTTAGAGTTTATTCCTATCCTTTGATATAGTTAGAGTAGAATATTCTGTTAATATTGATTAGAAGTCGATGTATATTAGAAGTTATAACGTAGAGGCTGGCCTATGATAAACTTCTCCTTACACCCTGGCCAGCTCGTTTACCAGGAGAGATATAACCCCAAAGTATCTCATACATTGCTGCTTAGTTTGCAAATCATTCCCTTTTCCTGGTTGATCTTCTTTACCACATCCATACTATAACTAATTCCGGATTATATAATATTCGGAAAGTATTATAAGGCTTTGATTTTAGTTCTGCTAATCCAATATTGTTTTTATATCTTAGGGAAATGGATATAATTGGAAGAATGATGTTTTCACTATGTTTTGTTAAGTGGAGTTCTTTTGTATCTTTACAAAATGCTGGTAAAATTTATAAACCCCAAAAGCATAGCTTCCCCGAGCAGGGAAAAGTTTGATATTGAGGTAGCAATATTAGACTCAATACACGTAATTTTTTTTCCCAGTTAATTTATTTTAAAGCATTTTGCTACAGATGAGGTACAAATTCCATTTCTACGTTTTTTTGCAATGAATATCAAAAATAAATCGCCCCAAAATGGTTTGATACTTGTGTTATATAATATATCAACTTTAGAGAGAGAGAAAGAGAGAGAAAGAGAGAGAGAAGTTGTATAAAAACTTCAAGTACAATTCGTTTCGTTAAGTAGATACCATTATAGAGAAAAGTTGGCACTCGCTAAAAAAATATGGTAAGATCAAGTAGGGAACCTTAAGAAAACCATATATTTCACTCTCAAGACAATTTTAAGGGGAAAAAAGTTGAGTTGTTTTAGCTACAAATAGATCTTCTAAGCAACAAATGAACTTATTTGCTTACATTCAATAAAAAGATTACGGGTCACCTTTCACAGCTCCTTTGAGACTCATTGAAATACTGTCTTTGGTTCCTAAACATTTATCCAAAGATTAAGGTACCCAAACTAGTATTGATCTTAATAACCGCTATCCTCCAAGGTTATCAGTTATTTAAAAGATGAGAAAACAAAGTGTTTCATGATTAACCTCAAAACGGGCTCAGCAATCAATGTTATTATTCTAGAAAAATAATAACACCAAAAAAGGAAATGATGGAAATAAATTGTAGATTATTACGATAATCACAATATAATAGTAAGGCTTCACAAATTTTTCTATCCGTAGTTTCATATTTTTGTTGCAGCTCGCGTTAAATTTATTTTGGAGAAATATGGGTAAGGGAAGGTGAAAGAAACGGGTATAGATTTATTATGCAGATGAGCATACTATGTTTATGTTTTTATTGTTTCTAACAAAAAGGAAAAAAAGAAATTGTATCAATTCCTCTTTGGGATAATTACTTCAATTGTCTTTATTGCCAGCAATGTTTGTTGTATTGTTTAAAATATTACGGTTAACGAAAAAAAGTTTGCAGACCATGTCAAAAAATACATCAAATTTTTTTTCTCTGTTTACATTCTGCTCGCAGTGTGGATGTTTTTTTTATTGCTTCTCCAAAATAGTGGGTGAGTTGGGAGAGTTCCTAAAAACTCAGGTAATAAATTTTTTTATTATGCTGTGAATCAACACAACTTGCTAAAATCCTTAGAGATTCCCACTAGATCTTTTGCTCCTTTCTTTCTTTCCACTTTATTAATGGTACCTTTTTTTCCTTGTTCTTCTACACCTTGATACTTCTACCCCACTACCTCAGCCATAGTCTTGACGCAGTACCTATCTGTATATTGTTGTTAAGACTAGTTGGGTATAAAATATAATACACCCTTAGACAAATATATTATCATACCCAACTGATCCTCAAAGAAGAAGTTTTATTGAATGAGCATACATTGAATGTCAATAAAAAACATGAATAATAATAACATAGATGAGCATAGTTTATATGGATCATTATTTCGTGAACTTCTCCCTAGGAAGAAGTTGTCTGATGTAACAAGTTTTCCAGATCCACCACGTTTATTAAGATTCAAGTCCAATCCTGTTTTTCCAGTTTCAAATAATACAGCCACAAATAGAATAGATGGTTCTTATTTGAGAACTTATGATGATCAGAATAAAGCACTACCTACCCCAATGACTTCCTTTGTGGAAAGCATATATCCACTATCAGAATTAAATAATGAAATAATTCAAGATATCCATCCATTTCAATTACGACCCTCAGCACCTCCTCCTCAACTAACCCCAACTTACAATCCATATGCGACATCTGAATTTGAATTAGCGTCTACGGTACATCCAATAATATCACCACCTGAACCAAAGAAGAATTTTGAAGAAGAAGCAAATAATTTAACACGTCGAATAATGACAAGGAATTTGAAAACCGATCATTCTGATGAGAACTCCTCAAATAAACTTCTTGTTAAACAAAATATCACTTGTGTACAAGATTTACTAGGGAAGAAACGTCCTAGAATTAAAAAGGCCAAAGTGGTTAAACGTCCATACAGAAGGCGGTTAGTCAAGCCCCTTGCTGAGGTACCTACAAATAAATCATCACCTTCCGGTAGTCCTATCGAATCTATGATACAGAAACCATATCTATCACAAACTGATTTATGTAGTTTAACTACACCTCTAGACATGAAGTTTGATTTTGATCCAACTGTAGATCTTAATATTGATAACTTATTTGAAAATGGGTTTGTGGAATCTCCAGACTTTAAAGATTCAAGTCCTACCACTTTAGACACTCCTTTGGATGAATTACTTCAGAGAACTACTATTCCATCTAGTCAAGATATTGATATGCAAATTCATTCATCATCTTCATCAGCATTCTTCCCATTTGCTAATCACAATACTACACCAATAGATAAGACTTTTGATATCACATCTCAAAATGCTTTCTCCACTAAGGGAGATAATGTTCTATTAACTCCATCATCTGCAGATGATCATATGTCATTGGTGGATCAAATTAAAGATGATAAACCATTATTTGAAGTCATATCCAGAAGACAGAAAAGAGGCTCTTATAAATGTGCACATTGTCCCCAAACTTTCCTTAATTTGATGGAATATGCTGCTCATATGGATGAGTACAACATTAAACGTGAATTTAAATGTCCCTTTGCATTATGTCCTTGGAAAATTCTTGGTTTACCTAGAAGATCTGATTTAAGAAGACATTGCGCTATTCAACATAAGGATGAATTACAAAGTGATTTAAAACATTATTTAAATCTGAAAGATGAAGCATATCCAACAATACTTTGTTCCAATGAATACTGTGATAAGGAATTTTACAGAAAGGATGCATTCAATAGACATGTCGCTATTGTACATGATAATAAGAAATCGAGGTTCAATAAGAAATTGGCCCTATTACTAAAGCAATGTCCCCAGGACTTAACAGATGAAGAAAGAGTTGAATATATTAGGGAAAATATTAATAAGAAGAGAACCAAGACAAAATAATAAATAACACTCTTTTGCTAGACAGATGGTCCCAAGTATAAGGTGATATTCATACGGTACCAGTTGTTAACAATTTCATACATATATATTTTTCAGTAATGGAAACGTATATAAAGACACTATATTTATGCACTTAAAAAGACATTCATAATGTATTAATAATATAACCCTTCATTCTTAGCCTTCCTTTGCAAACTTTGGTTGGGGTTATTCAAAAGGAGAGAATCTAGTTTTTTTGCCAAAGGTTTTTGTAGGTTTCCCTTCAAGTAAAGTAAAGGGTTTTGTTAGTAAACTATATATAATATATGGTATCCCTTCTTTCCCTTAGCTCCCTTATCCAGTTTTACTATAAAAACTTGTACCCAATATAAAACCGTTCTGAGGTATGTTAATTTCTTTCCTTCCAGTTCGGTTAGTGGTTGTCGATTGGAATGGAAACTTAAGTTAAGCATTAATTCAAAGGCTATAGGCATTTTATTCAAAAATGGGACCTGAACAAAAGAAACAAAAGACTGGAGACAACTCTCTAAAATATTTAAAGGATAGTGGGACTGTTGTGGTTGCAGATACAGGTGATTTTGAAGAGATTGAAAAGTATTCACCACAAGATTCCACTACTAATCCTTCCTTAATTTTAGCTGCTTCTAAGAAGGATACGTATAAATCTTTAATTGATGCTGCAGTTAGTTATGCGAAGGAAAAAGGTTCTACTCATGATGAACAAGTCTGTATTGCTATGGATAAGTTATTAGTAGAGTTTGGTAAATCTATCCTTAAAATTGTTCCTGGTAGAGTCTCTACAGAAGTAGATGCAAGACTTTCTTTTGATAAAGAAAAGACAGTTGAGAAGGCTCTTAATATTATTAAGCTTTATGAAGAGGATGGTATTTCTAAAGAACGTATTTTAATTAAAATTGGTGCTACTTGGGAAGGTATTCAAGCTGCTAAAGAGTTAGAAGAAAAGCATGGGATTCATACCAATTTAACTTTACTATTCTCCTTTGTACAAGCAGTTGCATGTGCTGAAGCAGGTGTCACTTTAGTTTCTCCATTCATTGGACGTATTTTAGATTATTTTAAAGAAAAGACTGGTAAGACATATACGGGAGAAGATGATCCAGGTGTTCTTGCAGTAAAGAGGATTTTCTACTATTATAAGAAACATGGTTACGAGACCATTATAATGGGTGCATCATTTAGAAATGTTGATGAAATTAAAGCCTTAGCAGGTTTAGATTATGTCACTTTATCTTTAAATTTATTGGATTCATTATTAACGAGTAAAGATGAAATACCAAGAAAACTTGACGAAACAACTGCAGATGAAAGAGGTGAAGAAAAAGTTTCTTACATATTTGATGAACCAAAATTTAGATATGATTTTAATGAGGATGAAGTTGCTGTTGCTAAAGTTTCTGACGGTATCAAGAAATTTGCGGCAGATGCAATCTCTCTACAAAAATTATTAAGTGAAAAGCTTTCCACCTAATTCATATATTATATTAAATACCTTATTCATTATCTTAGATTGTTTATAATATAATAATATAATATGATATTCAAATATGTATAATAGAGTGAAGAATGTTATCTTTTATATTTTGGAATACTGTTATGGCAGAATAATTGGTTCGTGTATAATCATTCTTGTGTTGAATTTAATCCTTTGCGTGGTGGTGTTTGAATTAGAAGTTGCTTTTGGGAGAGGAGGTGGTTTGGCAACTGTTTTCACAGCAGTTGACATTTCAAGTTTTGCCTTCTTTTTTGGAACAGAATGGGCCGGTTGATCTTCCTTCGGGGGAAGTAAATAAGACGCCTCATTTTTAACTTCTTGTTTAACTTTTGCATTTCTTATCGATGGTCTATTTATAACGTTTGAAGTAGTGACCATCCTAGGTGGTTTAAAAGGTTTATTAAATTTCAATGCTAAATTAGCTGTTGTAAATCCACCAACTGAATCTGTTTTTCTAGAGCTATTCATCAGATTCATTCTTCCTATTCCAATTACAGGTTCCTTTGGGGATGATATGGGTCGGGAAGAGTTCGAGGTATTTATTGGCTTTGAAACGGTTTCAGTGGACTTTTTTAATATAATTTTATTTGGATGTTCTAGTAAACTGTTCCGGTTCACACCAGAATTAATGTTATTCACCTTTTGGGCATGATCTCCCGTTTTATTATATTCAGACACTGTCGTAGTCTTAATATGCTGGATTTCTCTATCATATTCTGCAACCACTTCATTAATAACAACCACAAATCTACCAAAAATCTTATGTTCAACAATCCCAAACGTCTCCTCATCTATATATGACTCCACATCCTTATGGTTAGTCACAAAAGAACTACTTAACAACACATTATCCTCAGTATATAACATAAATCTGTTATTAATTTGATAATGTTTTAACTTCCCATCATGCCAAATTTTTTGCTTCTTTCTCACTTGATCCGAGTATTGACAACTGAATTCCACCACGTGTGATAACATTGAGGGCAGAAAGTCTGGGTATCGGTAGTTTTACAGTAATATATAAAGTCTATATGTATTAGTATTACAAGCTCATCTCAGAAGTGCGAAAAAAAAAGTTAAAACATCAAAATGTGAACAAAGATCCACGACACAACCTCATCGCGTCAATCCAACAGCAAATCCCACCGCAACACAGGCCAAAATCACGACAATCTCGAGGCACCCCAACCAGAAACACAAATGTCTAAACCAATGTAAATCAATGTCCCAAAAAAATCCTTGTAAAAGTGCAATTCGTTGTGGTTTATTCATCATTAATTTTAAGAGTGTGCCATCTGATAATATTCCATTGTTACCACCCATAGCCACTAGAAAGAATAATGGTGGCATAATTATTCCCATAAGTATTAACATAAACACTTTTGTGGTACTAAACAAGTCATTTTCTATATCGTAATATTCATCTTTCCCGTATGAATCGTACAATTGCATAGAAGATGAATCAATATGTTGTACAGAGAGGGGTTTATTATATTCATTATCACTAACAACACTATCAGAATCATAAGTTGGAGATGGAGGTAATTCTGATACGGAGGATATTTGTGTAGGTGTTACCGGAAATGTGACAATGGATGAAGATTGAGTATATTGTGGTTCAAATCCACTATTATTTATACTAGGGATATCTATGGCTAATTCCATTTGTGAATTTGTCATTTTTACAGTTCTATAAGTTGGATATTGTGGTGTGTGGTTATTATCTTTATGCAATGGTGATGGCCCAATCTTATTTGGAGATTTAAGCGTCTTTAACACTTGAACACTGTTTCTAGGATTTTGTCTTGGTGGTGTGATTAGAGAAGAGTTAGTTAACTCATTGGGTATAATTATATGATCGATTAAAGAATTTCGTATTATAGGTTTCCCCATTTGATTCACTTTATCTCTATCAGGTGTAGAACCGTTCAATGGATTATTTAACGATTTCTTTAATATTTGAAATTCATGTGGTTCAAATTCAATACTAGATAAACTTGGTTCAGATTTGATTCTCACTGGTTTAGGCACAGTAATATAATCTCTTTTCAATAATCTTATTGCTTCTTCAATTTTGGGTTCCAGATTACTATTATTATTAAAATTATTTTCATCATTATCAAAATCACTATATGTAAATGATACATCTGTAGAGATTGAATCTCTTGGGATAAAATTTCTATTTGTTTTCAAATGAGGGGAATGTGACATTGCACTAAAATATTCAGTGGATGAATTTATTATATTATCTAATGGCGATGATTGGCCATTAAATAAGAAGTTGTTGTTAGGAGGAGGTGGGAGTGGGAGTGGTGTTGAAATATTAATATTACTCCCACTATTATGAGTTGAATTTAATATCCCCGTAGATAATGTCACTAGACTTGCATGATTTTTGGAATTCCCATCCAAATGATTTGATGCAATATCATCATTCGAAAGTATAAATTTATATAATCTTGAATTTGTTTGATTATTTTGAGCTTGTATATGGTTAAAATTACTATCATTTCTTGAATGTGGATCTAAATCTGAATCATTTAAAAAGATACTAAAAGTAATGTTATCATCCTGTGAATTTTGTAAGGAAATATTGTTACTTGGTTTCTTGTTATGATGTGAATTAAAAGAATGTAATGAGTTGGGCATGGATAGGTTAAAAAAAGGAGGTCAAAAAAAAAAAGAAACGAAGGGAAGGGTTAATAAAAGGTTAGAGTAAAAACGAATGTAAAGGTTTGAAACTGGTTATGCTTAGTATTATAGTTCAAAAAGGGTATCCAAGAATAAGATAAAAATAAATTCACAAGAGAAATGAAACGAATAAATTTTAAGTGTAAAAAGGGTCCAAACTTTGTATCAAAAAAAGAATGGATAAACCAAGTACAACAAATAATACCTGGCATGTTCTATATATATATATATGTATAAGTATATGCAAATGATCACACAATCAAGGAATAAATATGGGTATGGTATCAAAGTGTCACAAATTATGTTTTTTTTTTTTTGGTTTTTGCTGGTTAAAATTTTGTTTATATGACAACAAAAGTCACGTGCCCCGTCACAGCAAAGTAGTAATAATAACCAAACAAATGTTTGAAATCAATCAATGGGTTTATTTAATTCATTAAATAACATTTGTTTTAACATATCCATTGTGGATTCATCATCATCTTCATCATTATTATTATATTTAATATCATTATCCATTTTCCAAAATTCATCTTCATCTAAATTCAATGGTGGATATTCTGGTTCATCATCAGGATCATGATAAACACTTAAATATGGATGTTTTAATGCCTCTGCAGCACTAATTCTCTTATGTGGATTGAAAACAAGCATCTTGGATAATAAATCTAACATTTGTGGATTTAAATTTCTTTGTGGTCTATTACTTAATAGGACAGTTTCCCAAGGTAATTTATTTCTCATTGGTAAATTTGCAATATATTCCTTTGCTCTTTTTGATTTAATTTGTTGAAAATCTTCAAAAGTTGGTGTCCCCAGTACTTCTAAAATTAACCATAATTGATGATGATAATCTCTTCCAGGAAACAAAGGTTTCCCTGAGATCATTTCAGCTAAGATACAACCCACGGACCACACATCCATTGCTGTAGTATATTCTTGAAATGTTAACATAATTTCAGGAGCTCTATACCATCTAGTCGCTACATATTCAGTCATGAACCCAACTAAAGTCTCCCTTGGATTATTACTTTGTGATAAACATCTTGATAGACCAAAATCACAAATTTTTAAATCACAATTTGAATTTAAAAGTAAATTTGAAGGTTTTAAATCTCTATGAATGACATTTGCAGAATGAATTGATTTTAATGCTCTTAATATTTGATATGTGAAATATTGTATGTGATCATCGGTTAAATTCATTTGATCATTAATCTTTTGTAAATCAGTTTCCATCAATTCTTGAATTAAATAAACTGCATCCATGGTATCAATTGAAGTTGGTGTGACTTTATCCAATATACTAATAATATTTTCATGATCATGAAAATATCGTAACAATTTAATTTCACGTATTGTTCTAGTGACAAACATTGTCTTACCAAATGGTTGTATTTTCTTAATGGCCACTTTAACATTAGATGGTTTATGAATGGCACTACATACTGTACCATAAGCACCTTCACCGATTAAATCAATAAGTTGGTATTGAACAGGGATATCAAAAGTGATGGTACGGGACATTTTGGGTTGCTTTATTCCTTTGAGATGTTGTAAGTAGTATGGAAAGCATCTATATATAGAATTTCAATATTAAATATAGTGGGAAAAACCAAAAAAAAAATCAAAAAACAATTGTATACGTAGAGATGTATTTGTAAAAGTTTATATAGAGAGAAAGTTAACTAATTTGTTGAGGACCTGTAATGATTGGGATTGAAATTCTTAATCTATGAGTAGATGGTAATTTTGGTATAATCCCAATGATGAAAGTGATCAAAAAATTAAATATAAATAATTTATAATTTAATGTAGTATAATGAGTGATCAAAAAGAATAAAATAATGGGTACGGAAATAATAAATTTTCTTGATGGTGTATATAAAGTTTCATTATCTATTTGTTCCCACATGGTTAAATTATCGTAAGCACCACCATTAAATTCAAATGGTGTACCTTTAATCATATGAAACATAATGTAACAACCACAATTATAAGTTAGATTGGTTAAAGTCCAAGACCAATTAGGAGATTGATTCAAACCTGGTAATAAGTTGAAAAACAGTTTCAATAATAAGAGAATGACAAAATGAATTAACCATGCACCTCTTTGAGAGACCCATGATGCATTCATATTGGGTAATACTTGTTGATCATTTTCATCTTCTTGAGTTTCTTGTTCCACATGAGATATGATGGAGGATGATCTTCTTCTTCTGTGATCTTTGACGGGTTCATTTGTCGCGGTATATGAACTTGTTCTTGATCTTGATATGATGGAAACATTAGTTAAGGAGACGACGTCGTCATCATCCACTTCGGGTTTGTCAGAAGAATGTTTTGAATATGAGGGGAAAGGTTTTAGATCCATTGCAATGGGGGGGGGGGTGTCTTGTACTTGGGGATTGGATGCTAAATGAAATATCCTTTCCTCATAATGTTTTTGTTTTAATGGTGTAGAGAACAGTTCGTGCGGGTAACCTCTCCCGTCATATATATATAATTGTAAAACCCGCTGAAATCCAAAGGGCAACCTTACACAAAGACACGTCACAACAAAGACAACAAACAAACAAACAACAAGATGGTGTCAGCATTATTTGAAGAGAAGGCCAAAGCAGTGAACAACTTACCCACCACCCCCACTACCGATGAATTATTACAATTATATAGTTTATACAAACAAGCCACGGTAGGTGATTGTAATATTGATAGACCTGGTATCTTTAACATCAAAGATCGTAAGAAATGGGATTCATGGAATGCGTTAAAGGGTACGATGAGTCAAGAAGAGGCCGAGGCAAAATATATCGAGCTTGTTGATGAATTGACTGCTAAATACCAATAAATAATGTCTATATAAACACGTATAATTTATTTGCAAAGAGAGAGGGAGAGAAAAAAAAATAAAATATACATATATATTAATGCTTGATTGAAAAGTTGTACAGTGTGACGAAGCCAACAAGAAAGGGTATAGATAATGACCATCCCACCAGGAAAGATCCCATTTGACGAGACATATATCTTGTATGGAGAGAATGATAAAATATGGGGTCCCGTTTGTTGTTTACTTGCGCTTGTGCCGATATTAATCTTACAAAGTTATTTAACTTGGTTAATAATAGATAGAGACCTGGAGGCGATATATATTACGTTGGGACAATTAAGTAACGAGTTGTTGAATAAGATATTGAAACGGTTAATCAAACATGATAGACCGTTGTTGAGTGACGAGTTGATGATGACTACGATGTTTGAAAGCAAGAACCACAGCATATTATCGTATGGGATGCCCAGTGCACATAGTCAATTTATGGGATTTTTCACTGCATACATGATATTGAACTTGTGGTTTCGATGGAGACACAAGTACCAAACACGCAACAGGACGGATTTACAAATCTACTCCCTGTGTGTTGTGTGTTTGTCCCTGTCGGTGTGTGTCTCCCGTTGGTATCTGCAATACCATCACTGGGACCAAATCGTCGTGGGCTACCAAGTGGGACTGTGGACGGGCTCCCTCCACTACTTGGCCGTGGTGCTCTTGTGGCAGCCGGCGGTCGCAGTGGCACTGCAAAGAACGCAGTGGTTGCGCCGGCTGTGCCGCCGTCTTTCCCTGCGGTGGTAGGCCGTTTCTGTTCCGCGGCCTCCTGCCTCCTGCCTCCGTCTCCGTGGACCGCCCGCTCTGTGCAGTTGACTAAGCTCCGCGGGCTGACAAAGACGCCCTCCATGACAAACCGTCGGGCATCCCGCGGAGCCGCCCATTCGGTATCTCATATATATATATACATACATATAGACAGTGGTGTAGAATCGATATTTTGTACTGTACTCTTCCCACCCCCCATCCCCATCAACAAACACACAACCCCAGAATGTTCAGTTGCGGGATCCCCACTATGTTGATTGACCCATTCAGAGTCATCTCAACTGCAAAATTCCCTTCAAACAATAACAACACAGTCATTACAAGGTATGATTTGATTCAGTTGGCATTAGAACAAGATTCAAAACATCAATCACATAAAAGAAGGAGATAGTATCCTTCACATACTTTTAATATTCTTTATATATATATATATTTATATCTGCACTTTAATATAATAGACTAATTTCCCAATTAGGTATTTTTTTCACTTTATTTAAAAAACTGTGATGTAAAAAGACACTCCAATCATATATATCACATACAAACACACACACAACTAGTCATCTCCCCCCCCCACCAATGTCTCTACCCATGGTATATAGAAGATGTCTATCCAAAAACAGTCTCTTCTTAACCCCACTCTACCCAAGACGTTTCGTCTCGACAAAACCAAAATATTCAATAAGACAAAAAGTTAAAAATGCATCCACTTTCATCTTATCAAGTGGCTTAATCTTTGGTGCAGTGGGTCTATCCACCATGGTAATCTATCTTATCGGTTCAGAACTATTCGCATCCAACGCAGACACTAACTTATTCAATAGAGCAGTAACGCTGTCAAAACAAGATAATAAAGTACTAGAATTGTTAAATTGTTCACCAAGGGAAAAATTAAAAGCTTATGGTGAATTAATTTCAAATGATAAATGGACAAGAAATAGACCCATTAAATCAATTCGGTCTGTGGACTCAATGGGCAATTTACATTGTCAATTAAGGTTTCATTTACAATCAATGTCTAAAATTGGTCTTATTCATGCAGAGGCAATTCAATATAATCATCGAGATGATTCAAATTGGTTGAATAGATGGAAATTTAATAAACCGGTGTTTACAATGATGTATATTGATGTTAAGGGGAAAGGTCGTCATTTTATCATAAAACCAAAATTACCCTCAAATCAATCTACAAACACACATGATAAGAATAGTTTAACCCTTTTTAAATGGTTAGGTCTAAGTAAATAAAAACACCCCTGTATATATACGTATAAATTTTTTATAATAATAATAATAATATATGATATAATAATATACATAACAAAATATATCATGCTTTAGTGGACCATCCTTTAATTGATGGAGTATGTGTATAATAATGTCCAGAATATGTGGACATACTTACACCAGTATCATTTTGATTCACATTTCTTGGTTGGAATAAATTATGTCCCGCACCAGTTAATTGTGATGCAATACGATCTGGTACATATGCTGCGGCAACAGCGGGACCCACAATACAACCTGCGGCAAGAATTAAGATTAAAATGTATAAACAGAAATATTTTCTAACCATTCTTTTCCTTAATCTTGTTTGCTTTATAGAGAAAATTGGTGGACGTATTTGACGTGATGGTTTTAACCAAAATAACATCATTGAATGTAATCTATCAATACCAGGAATTAATAATAATGGGAAATGTGTTAATAATATGATATGACCTAGGATAAAATCTGCTGAAAATTCTGATAATTCCATTATTTTCACTAAATATTCTCTTGTACATTGTTGGAATGCATTCTCAGTATTCCCCCATGATCCAGTCCAAAATGCTGTATTTGCATGATCATTCTTATATTCTCTAGTCAATAATAATACTGACATCACTTGATAAACAAATCTTTGACATTGAATACAGGTAACAACACCAATTAACATCTTAACAAAACTAAAACCTTCAAGTACCCACATGACAATAAACATCCCAATATGGGCACACACTGCAACACCATGTGCAAATGCTGCCAATAAAGAACCTGGATTCTTATGACAATTACGGAACATTGCATTACAACAACATGACATTGATAAACAAAATGCTAAGACAACCATATCAATACCAATGGGTCCTAATGTACAAATAATAATTCTTAAGACAGAATTAACTCTATCATCATCTGTAGTCTTTGCACCAGTTTGGGCATTAATAAATGTAAATGCAATAAAACAACCTGTAGCATAAATGAAACATGGGAAAATTTCAGCCAAAAATAAATTAGTTCTATGTGCTCTACTAGAATCACCCATGGCCTTTTCTGATTCATCACCAATTAATTTACGTTTAAACCCAGTAACACGAGATCTTGTCATTCTAATATAACCAATCCATGAATTCTTATGATATTTACTATTACCACGAGATAACCATCTAATATAATCTCTATAATCAAGGAAAAAATCATCCCATGATAATTGATGTGGATTGAAAATAAATGGTGAATACACTAATGCAGCTAATGACCCCCAAAACCATAATAATGGAGCTTGCCAATGTGCAACAGTACCAAATAATAACATTAATAATGATCTAGCACCCATATAAATGGCAGAACTAGCAAATCTAGAATATAGAATAGAGAATGGAATACGAGATGTAGCAAACCCACGACCTGTCGAAATATAACGAGCACCACCAACAGTTAAATCACTTAATAAGGCAGCAGAATAAATTTGACCTGCAAAGACTTCAAACATTGGTGATAAGGATAAAATGTGACGACAGAATCTAATTAAAGCCTTCCATGTACCACGTTCAATTAATTCTTGACAAACCATTGGAACAAAGGCAATGAAGAAAACGATAAAGATAGACAATGTATAACGTCTAACCCAATCAACAACTGGTGACATATTGTAACAACCAATTGGATATAAAACATCAGTAACAGGTTTATTTCTGTTATACAAACAGAAAATGGATTCATGAGCTAAAGAATGTAAGTTAACTAAAGTTAACATAAACATTTGTAAAGATAATTGAATGAATAAATTATTCAAATGGAAACCAGGATGAGCATAGTAGAAAGATAAGAATCTATCAATTGGTAGTTGGGTACCTAGATAATAATATTCACGAGATAACATTTGTTCACCCATACCGGCACCAATCTTAGTAGTGAAATTTAAAATAGTACCAAAACCTAAATCTCTACCTTTACCACATTGATAATATTCAACATGCTTAATACGACCACCACGTAATGTAGCATTCATACCAGCATAAATATCTTCATTCAAATGTAAACCCTTTTGAGCCTTAGAAACACCACCTCTTGTAGTCATAAATGTAGCATTAATGAAATCCGGATGACCATAATGTAATTTTGCACCAATTTGGGCTAAGGTACGAGCGAAAAGAGTACCAAAAGTTTGTTCCTTACCAGCAGCAACATCACCTAAAACACCAGAATTTTCAGAGAAAATATATTCTCTAGCACCAACAATAGCCACTGGATGGTTATCATTTTGATCCTCGTATTCAATTTCAGGAGCATATGGATTATGTGGAGTAACATCGAGTTCTTCAAATTCAGCAAGTACAGATCTAATCTTTAAACATTCTTCCAAATAGTTATCTTGATTAGCATCAATTAATTGGATATATTCACCTCTATAGAAGATGATGGCATGATTTTGATTATCAGATTTACCATCACCTAGGATCGGATTACCAGATAATTGAACTCTAAATTTAGGACGTCTACGACCGTTGTCTAATAATTCACAATGACCATCAATAACAGCAGAATAAATTCTTGGTTCATCACCTTCACGTAACGGTGGCTCTTCATCTAAGTATGCAATTTGTAAATCTGGGTAAGCTCTTAATAAGAATTCAGCATTTTCCATTTCATGGGGTTTAAATTTAGCTAATCTTTGCATAGAGACTAAAAATTTGAATTTTCTTCTAGACATTCTTTCTAATTCTCTTTCTAATTCTTCAGCATTATCACCGAACATTTGAACAACTTCAGGATTTTCAACACGGTATAATAATTTAATAGCTCTTGCATAATTCATAAACCCAGAAACAGTACGATACAAAGTTTGAGATCTTAAAGAAGCCCAAATTCTAGTTCTTAATGTATATTCAGGAGCAGCAGATTTGAAACCAATACAGTAAAATGGTAAATCATCAACATCAGTAGAAGCACTGTCACCCTTTTCAGGGTCTTCATCAACACCTTCATAAGCGGCAGTTTCATCAGCTAAAATCTTGGTATCCTTAACGAAACAGTCCCATTCCACTGGATGTAGTTGTTTCAAATATTCTAATAAAGTAACTCTAGAGAATTGATCATCTTCACGAATAATTTCTCTTAAAGAAAGTAAAATTCTTTCAGAATAATGTGGAGTTAAGACAGTAAAAGTTGGCATATTGTCAATAGAAACGGGTTGAGGCATTGGTGTGGCTAAAGATTGGGCAAAGAAAGAGATACGACGTTCAGCTTCAGAATCGGATGGGAAGAATTCCATCTTGATCTTGTGATCATCTTGAGAAGTGAAAAAAGTTGGAGCTCTTAAAGTTCTCTTACCTTGAACCTCAGATGGAACTTGATGGTATAATAATTGTTGAACATGATCAATGGCTAGTAAGTGTTCTCTATACATGGAGATAATAACAGCATTCCAGATTTGAGAAATAAGGACCTTTGGCTTATATTTAATTTCCATATCATGAGTAGCTAAAATCTTCAAGTAAATTCTCTTTGGTAATCTAGTGAAAATGTTTCTCCATGGGGTTAAAACAGACATACCTAAGTAGAAGGCTTTACAAACGGAGAAGACAGTGTTAACAATAATGTACCATAAATAGGTATCCAAAAAGAATAAAACAAAATCTGTAGCAATCATTAAACCTAAAGTGATCTTTGGTTGATGTCTACATAATTTAGCACCCCACCAGTATTCACCAGTACATCTCATTGTCATTGTAGATAGAATTCTAATTGGATCTCTTAAGGATAAAATTAAGAAGAAATAAGATTCAGCATATTTAGCACCAAAGACCACTATCCATAATAAGTATGATAAGATTCTATTCCAGCCATGTAATGGAGCAAAAGATGCAGTAAAAGTTTGTGAAGAAACATAACGTCTTGATGATTTATTCATATAAGAAGTGAAAAGACCACCTAGAGGCATAACAGCGAAAAATACCATGGTAACAATAGCAACGAAGAAAAACACAATGGCCACAATACGACCAGTCTTACTGTAGACAGTATCAGATTCATATGCATAGAACCATGCGATTGGAGCCAAATTGATACCTAATAATAAGACAATAAACAAACAACGACGAGATAAATGTTGAGCACCAGCCCATTTTCTAGGAACAAAACACCATTCACATAAAGTAGCAGCCAATTGAATAACACATGCAACGGTACCTGCTAAAGCAGCAGAAGCCCACTTATAAGAACCTAGAGGTTGATTATTGACTAATTGTTGATAATTATGTGTGTAGAATGTAGTAGCATTATAAGAGACATACATCCAATAAACTGTAGCATGTAAGACCCAAATACGATTGAAATTTGTAACCATATGTAACCAAGTTCTAGTTTCATAATATGTTTTGAAGAATACATCATCCCAAGCGACATTACCTAAATTCAGGAATCTTTCCTCTGGTGGTAAATCTGTTAATTTGGAACCATTAGTGAAAACAATCTTATTAATACCCGCTGGGTACCAAAATAATTGATTAACATCATCATAACCAATAACTTTATTATGATCCCTTTCTCTCTTAACATAACGACCATCAGAAATTTCATAAACTTGATTTCTAATAAATTTATAAATTGGAGTAATGACTCTATTTAGATAATCACCTTCTGGTAAGGATTGTTGTTCAGATAATGGAGATTCCAAATAATCTAAAGCACATTTAAAGATGAAACAAAGACATTCTGGTGTGAATCTAACTTGATTAGCTTCCCCCCATATTAATAAATAAAGAGCTAAATGACGAATCATTTCTAAAGCGGTTAATTGATTCATTTTATATTTCCATCTAAAATCGGCAGCTTGTAAAGAATTATCATTTTCCAATTCATTTAATGCATATTGTAATTGTTGTGGATCCATATCATTATTTATATTTTTCAATATTTTTCTATGAGATTTCTTAGCATTTCTCTTGGTCTTTTTGTTTAATTTATTTAATGACATATTTCTGAACCCCACAGCATCATCAAGATCTAGTTGTGCAGCAAAATACCATTTTTTATAATTAGCACGATCACCACCAATATAATCAGCATGTAAAGTTAAAAGTGCTTGTTTGGGACTCATTCTTGAAGACCTTGAGTCTAATAAAGTCATTAAATGATCGAACATATTTCTCATAGAATCTCTTTGGAACCCAAATTTTTCAGTTAAATCGATGAAAATATCTTCAATTTGTTTTATATCAACTGGAGCATCAGGATCAGCAGTCCAAGCAGGATATGGTTCCTGTGGGAAGAAATTTGTAGCAGAATTTGGGAAATTGGAATCACTTCTATCTTGGGAGGAAGAAGAAATATTTGGATTTGATCCATAACTTAAATTTGATGGCGTATAATTATTATTTTGTATTGGACCATTTGGATGACTTGAATAATCTGAATAACTTTCTTGTTCAATGTATCTATCTTCTGGATTAATAGAAATACTATCAATATCATTTTGACCATTATCGTATTGATTATGATTAAATTCTAATTCAGAGTTATTATAGTAATTTTCTTGTATATCATTTTGACTCAAATTATTATTATTATTGTTATTGACATTAATATCTTGATCATATTGATCATCTTCATCACTTTGATTCATATTATCATATTGACTATGACGATACGACATGATGAGATCAGATTAGTTGTGGAACTGTGAATGAGTGTATGGTACACGTATAAATGTATGTATATCAAAAAGAGGAACAAATATAAGCCAGTAGAAAAAACAAAACAAAAACAGTAACTAAAATATTAGCTAACGAAACGAGTGACAGGTTATATTTGTTCTAAAAAGTACCTTATGTGATCCACAGTAGTGACAACTACTTTCCAAATGTTTAAAGGATGGGCAACTTAAGGTAAAAATAAGTCAGATCAAAGCTTGAAATAACAACAACAATGTTTAAGTCAATATTACAACGATAAGTTTGTGTATATATTTAAATCAAACTTATTGCAACTTGTAAGAGATTGTAAATAAATTTTCATCTTGTTGCACAATTTTTTTTTTCATTGGAAGCTACTTTGGAGGCTTCGACATTTTTTTTTCTTTTTTGGAAGACGGTGAGGATTAAAATTTCCTAAAAAAGGCGGGCCAAATTCAAAGTTACGGATCAAATGGACAATAACAATAGGAGAAAACAAAAGGGTAGATACCACAACAATAGCCAGAAAAGTCCCAAAAAAGTGCCTAAAAAGGTAAAAGGCCGGACAAAAGACAATAGAATTTTTGGCGCGCTGTCAGATGAGGGTCCAGTTTCCTTTTTGGGAAAGGGGCAACTGCTAATAAAACGCGAAAATTCCCCATTTTTTGATCTTATTTTTGAAGAAATTCACCTGAAAACGCGACGCGAAAAGTAATAATTAGAGTTTTTTTTTCTTGGCTGGACTCCGTTTAACGTGTATGTGTGCGAAGCGGGGCGGTAACCTACTGGTAGGGTTGCGAGTCGCCTGCTTGTTCTGAACGGGTCTTTATTTTCACAAAAATGTAGGGTACACGTTTTCACAGAGAATTTGAGAATCTGGAGTTTTTATTTGATTGATTGCAAATATTAGCAATAACAACTCAGAGTTCTGTCTTGTTATGCTTTTGGCCTGTCACACTGGTTGGTATCTCAACCAATAATATTTTCATCACTTCAATTAGTTTTATCTGGAATTTGAACAGTAACATTTCCTTTTACATAATTGGTAAAGGCACTAACAATCCATGTTTTATGTATGTATTTGTTATATATAGGGAAATGAGTAGAAGTGGTTTTCTACAAAGATGCTGTTACACAACATAATCCAATAACAGTGGAAGTACTGTGTTTTATTTATAACAACAAGATATCATAAAATATATGTTCTTGATCTTAACCGCCCAGGATCAAATTACAAAAACACACTCTCCACGAGTTTCAGGGTTTTGTTTGTTATGTCTGTAAGCGGCTACGTAGAGACAAAGAGAAAATCCGAGATCACGTGGGCACAGTCGCGTGGACGTTCGGCGTTAACGAAGTGGCCTGCACCGGAGATTACCTCGAGCCTGGATCTGGGGAACTGCCTCTCGATGCTTTTGGAATCCCTTACTGCATCCAAATAAGTTGATCTGGAACCTTTAATGAATAGACTGGGCCCATCAAATTTCCTGTTTGAACCCTTTTGATCCCATGATGAGATGGTCCCCTGTGAGATTGCATTTTTTAAAGTATCCAAGGGAAGTTTACTTTGTAATCTCATCGAGTTGTTGTCCCTTTGTAACATGGTTAATAAAAATCCAGAGACCAATGTGTCTGGCTCTACCATTTGTAATCTCTGTTTGGCTTGCTTTATTGTCTTTATCTCTACATCTTGACATATTGTCTGTAAAATATCAATATATTCCAAAAACTTCGTATTTATGGGTTGTTCCATGGGACAATTCTCTATACATATCATTGCCGATGCAATGTTACCCCGTTCTAAAACACATTCCATTGCCGTTTTACCACCCATTGAGTGTCCGACAAGAATAGGTTTATTCAATTTATGATCTTCTATAAATTTGAAAATATCCTGTGACATGGCACCATATGACATATCGTTATCCCTGGGTGATAATCCATGGTTTCGCATATCTAATAAATATATATTTCTATATGATTCAGGATCTGATTTACTTTCAATTTCTAATATACATTTAACCATACTACGATTATTATTTGCATTACCAAACAAACCATGCATTATGATCATTGGTGATTTCATCTTTTGCAATCTACCCACACACTTGTTTGTGATATGGTTGTAATTAAGTCTTAAACCTTGCTTATGCATGCTTGTGGTCTTACCTTTGGGTTAGCCCTTTTATAACACAAGTACTCTTCCTTTATATTCAAGAATTATTAAAATTTAAATTATTAAAGAATCTTTAAAAGTTTATTGTTTTATATATCGAGCAAAAAATAAATATAATGAATACGTATTGTATATATTATAAATTAACTTCTTAATCGAATAAACCGAAACCCATGTCATCATCTTCAGATTCTTCTTCTTCTTCAGCAGCAGCTTCAGCTGGAGCATCAGAGGAAGCAGCAGCAGCGGCAGCTGGAGCAGCAGAAGCATACTTTTCTGGGTTTTCGATTCTGTCAACTAATTCTTCAATTTCAGCGTAGTGGTAACCAGCACCAATGGCAACAGCTAATAAGTTCTTATAGTTGTTGATTAAAGTGTGACCAACAGATGGTAAAGTTGGGTAACCAATAGCTAAAGAAATAGAAGCAATGGTGGAGACAGCGGAAACGAAGTGACCAACTAATTCTTCATCAGTGATATCTAAGATAGAAGCTGGGAAGACTTGACCGTTATCGTAAACTTGAACAACAGTTAAACCATAAGTGAATGGAGAAATGTTTAACATGTTTAATAAGGTGGCTTCAGATGGACCGACCTTGTTACCGGCTTCAACAACCTTAACATCAGAAACAATTTCAATGGTACCTCTGGCAATCTTGGTTGGGACACCTAAAGCTTGGAAGAAAGAGGTCTTACCTGGTTCCATACCGGTGTTAACAGCAGTAACCCAGATATCTTCTGGAGCAACGGCACCAGCTCTGGCTGGAGCAGCAACCTTGTTAGCAACAATAACTTCCTTAATTTCCTTTAAGGAATCGTTAGTGAAGATGAAACCAACGTTACCCTTGATGAAAGGTAAGATCTTTTCGAAATCTGGTAAATCATTAACGAAATCTCTAATGGCTCTTCTAACCATGGTGTTCTTACCCATTAAGACAACACCTCTGCCTCTTAAAGCCTTTCTGACTTCGTGCATTTGTTGAGAAGAAACATTGTCAACACCAACGATGAAGGCGGACTTGTATTCTTCTAAGTATTCTCTTAATTTGTTGAAGTATTCAACTTTCTTTTCACGGATGCCTCCCATTTCAAATTTAATTTATTTGCAGGTTGTTTAAAGGTAATTCCTTGACAATTATCTTTGGAATTGGCTAAAACTAAAATTGAAAACGTAAACATATCAAACCATCTTATTTTAATGTATGTCACTTATTGCATCTACGGAGTGTTGGATTCCTCACTCAGTGTTCTCAATCCACACTACTCATCGCATATGGAATCTTTCTTGAAAAAAAATTGGGAAATAAAAATTGCGTCGGGTAGTTGAAGTTCTTTTTTGGGGAATTATCTTTAAAATCTACTTTTTTGACTTTTACAAAATTGGGAAGGTACGGATGTTAAAAATAAGACAGTCCCAATGTAAATTTTTCAATAATCAATGAGCAAAGAGACAGGCGATGGCATCAGAAGATGAAGTGACAAAGGGAGGGCATTGGGGGACGGTTGAAAGATAAGGACTCTTGGTAAGTAATAAAATATAAACATTCTCTGCTGTAGTCGATAATTGCCTTGTTCTACAAAGTACACAACAAATTATGTCAAATAAAGTTTATTATTGCGATCATCTTACTGATTTGGATTTATCTAATCAAGCCAATTCCTATAAGTATATCCAGAATATAATTATACCCAATCTAATAGCAGATGATGCTCGATTGCTAGCTAGTATTAAATATTTCAAAGTGACAAAGAATGATAAGATTAAGACTACATTAGATAATATGCAAAAACATCAAGAGGGACAAATAATTTGTTTGTTTGGTTATGGTCCACATTTACAAAAACAATTAAGTATAATTGAATTATACAAATCTAAGATATTGACTGATAAAATTCCTTTCAAACAATGGAATAAATTGGTTTCATTTGATGTAGTTTCACAAGGTAGAAATGAATTATTAGATAAGAAGATTAAAGTACCAGTACTGATAACTTTTATTGCTACAAGAAAGGATTATTTCAGTGTGGATACCTTCACTAATGACAAGTATGGTTTCACAGAACAAAACTAGATCAAACCATTTTCAAGAAGCTTACATATACATATATAATAATAATAGAAATAAATTGTACCATTAAGCCAATAAGGAGAATATCATTAATCCATTCACCATTATATTTTTTTAAATAAAAACTTAATGAAATATTGACAAAGTTTTTTTTTTATTTGTTGTCAATATATACATTCACTATAGGCCTCGCTTTGAATTCTTAATCCACGAAATTCAGGGATTAAGAATCTTCGAAGAGGCCATGTTTAGGTCAAAAACAAAGTAAACAACCACACACACACAAATATTCATGAATATATGAGACCGTATAACTATACAGTAGTAACAAATACTCACTCACATATATAATATATCTCTGTGATTGTGCTAGTCCTTTACTCATAGGTTGTTGATTCTTTTGGAAGTCCTTCGAGAAAGAATATTTCACATTGCGAAAAAACCTGTATTTAAATACTTTTTTTCAGTGGTCTCAAAAAGAAAAAAAGGCGATGAGATCAATAAAACTTTTCAGTTAGGGCCTGTTAAAATTCAATATATAATATACAAATATGTACAAGTAGGTTCTTTTAAATGCAGTTCTATGATTGGTCCTCCCATCCTTCCTTCCATCTTTGTTTCCAGAAGTTACAATTAAATTTAGGTTTCCCCAATTTAGTGTTAACATGATTATGTGCTTCGCACATCCATCGACTTAATTCTTCTTGAGATTGGACTCGAGGTGAATGTTGTGCAATATATTTCTCAAAATCTTTGGCACACCAATTACATGGATACACATGAGAAAATAGTTTCAAAAACTCTGTCATATCTTGTCTCTCCGTCTGTGTGGGTTGTTCGGGATATTTAGCTGCCATGGAATGAAGAAAAGTCCAAGAGGCAGCACCTAATTTTTGAACATCTGGTGGATCCTCCTTCATATACGTTCTTGATCCAGGGATCATTTCACTATTGCTATCAACTATAGTATTAGTTACGGCAGTCTCGGTTTTATTGGCTTGGTAGTTATAGTAACGATTAGTCATCTGTGTGGTAACATATTGAAATCCTCGATATGCAGTGCATGGTAGACAGAATTTACCATCTTTATTAAAGAAGACATTAGCTCCTGAAACGGTCTCCTTCTCCTGAGGTTCAGACATTGTTGTGGAGTAGTGATGTAGTTATAGTTTTGTCTATCCTGTTTCTCGGTGTCAGTTTTATTACTTCCTATTTTTCACTTTTTAAAGTGGTAATCGATTTTCATTCTTCACTTAAGGTCAAGAAGACTCTGTCATTTTAATCTATAGACATCATGTCTGTATATATTATATATATGTTTGAATATAATTAAAATAATAATAAAACTAATTAGTCTGTATGCATATTTACAAAAGGGAATCACTAATTTAGTAACAACCACAAATCCTATTAATCTAATCCTTCAGATGAATTGGTACCTAAGAAATCTGTCGTTCTTAATGGTCTCATAATAATATCTTCTACTGTATCATCATCCGACTTGTCTTGTTGTAACATCCTTCCCTTCTTGAGTTTAATATAATCTTGTGCAGCTTTTAATGCAGCTTCACGACATAACTCTTTTAAATCAGCACCAGACAAACCAGCAGTTAACCTAGCAATAGTATTAATATCAAAATTATCCTCATCAAGACGTGTATCTTTTAAGAAAATACTTAAAATTTTTTTTCTTTCTTCTTCTCCAGGTAAAGATACTAAAAATCTTTTTGGCAATCTTCTTAAAAATGCAGAATCAATATCATTAATTCTATTTGTGGCACCAATAATCATTATTCTCCCATTATTTAATAACCCATCCCATAAACTCATGAATTCAGCTTTTAAAGTAGCTGTAGCCTCATGATCCATTGAGGTTCTCTCTCTTAAAAAAGAGTCAATCTCATCAATAAATATTATACATGGTTCAATCTTATTAGCTAAAGAAAAAATTGCATCAACAATCTTATTTGATTCACCATAATATTTATCCATTATTGATGACATTCTAATAGAAATAAAATTTACACCACTCTCCTTTGCAATAGCTTTAGCTAACATTGTCTTACCACAACCAGGTGGACCATAAAATAATACACCCGATGGAGCTTGTAATAATGGATTACTTGAATATAATTCAGGTATAGTTAATGGGTAAATGACACTTTCATGTAATCCATCAATAATAGGGTCAAGACCACCAATGTCTTTAAATGTAATATTAATCTCATCTGGTGTCACCACAGATGATAAGATGTCTTTTTCATATGGTGTTAAATCCGTATCGGCTAAATTTGGATGTGTCTCTATTAATTTAATCCACTGCCTTTCTTGCTTTTCTTTAGCTTCTTTAGACCTTCCCACAGGACCAGCCTCATTATTTAATAAATTACTGACTAAATAATATAATGATATACCAGTTCCAATTAAAATAGAGAGATCGGTGATTGTTTTAAGGTCAAATTTTCTGGACATTACAACTCTATAGTATATTTGCGATAACTCTCTCTTACAAACCTGATGCTATTAGTATAACATAGATGTATACTTACAGGTACACGTTAACTTGCTCTTTTACCACCTGTGACGTTTTCAAGCCATCGAATTATTTTTTTGACATCTGTGAAAAAAAAAGGATGAGCCATAATTTTAAGTGATTAACAGTAAACAGTAACATATTACAAATTAACCAAACTGTGCAAATGGAGGTAGGGAGTGGCCCTAAGTTTATATATGACTTAATTGTTTCCACGTTGTGTTGAAATTAAATAGCTAAGGGCATGCAACCTCAAAGGATTTCAAAACTTTTCATTTCGCTTTCAACGCTGTTGAAATGTTATGAAATGACTCTAATTTATTTCATTAGACAACAAGAATGACGGTAGAGTGGTTACAGAATGTTGTGGACTTGTCTGTGTAATATCCCAAAATCCAGTAGGATCTGGATAGAGGGATTATCGTAGAGAAGTACAGGGGATTACTGTAATTCGATACGATGGAGTTACTTTTTTATCAAGGGGCTGTAGCACGGAGTAATATATAAGATGCTCGAGGAGTCTTGCAGGATTA